>APFE030974942.1:0-42691 GCA_000404065.3 Pinus taeda | reverse complement strand
GTACCATGCTCATTCAAAGAGGCTTTGGCCAAAATTTGGAGTGGATCGGGCGTTTTCCTTCGTTTTTGTGTTTTGGCCAACCGTCCTTGGAGCACCTTCATTCTCGCCGATAGTTTTGACATTTCTCTCAAACCATGGCACCTGTGTAAAAAGTGAAAGAGGTTTTTCTGCTTTGGCATGTTTTGGACAAAAACCTCTCTCAGTTTTCCAAAATTCATCTCTGACTGCTCTGAAACATCATTTGAGTGAAACTTGCCCTGATGTGTGAAACAAGGACTTTTGTCGAAATGGAGCGAAATGAAGGGGATAGGGGGCTTCTAAATTCTTGGGGAAATTTTTGGGAGTGGGGAGGGATGTTAGGAAGCAGGGGAAAGTGGAATGACAAAGATTGAGTGAGGGGAAGGGGTCCAAAAGGGCAAATCACAGGCCAAACCTAGAAAATTGCCAAGTTGTAGCTAGAAACTAGGGTTTGTGCAAAAATGAGGATTTTGGGGAATCTAAGTGTTGGGAAGTGTATGATATGGTACTTTAAGGATAGGGGAAGGTGTATGAACATCAGGAAACAAGTTTTTCCATTGATTTGACCATCCAAGAGAAATTGGCTTCAAAACCCTAGGAGAGGGAAATGAACTTGCCAATGCACAACTGAAGTATGAACAAGATGTAAAATGACTCATTAGACACTGACATGATAATGACAACCCTGTGAATGATGATAGACTCAGTTGAATGATGACATGGAGGGGCCTTTGGGAAACTTTGAAAAGAGTGAGAGCAAACCCTAGACCTAATGCCTAGTGACCAAATTTTGCTTGAAGACTCACTGAAATGACAAAATTTGACCTTGACACTTCAAAATCACTTTGTAAGAGCATATTTGATCACTGGAGGAAGGCTGAAAATACTGACACTAACACATGTGTCGATTTTTTCTGATTAATTTTCATAGGGTAATTCAAAGGGCTAGATATTATCTCCAACCACATTCAAACTATTTCGTTGAAGGGTAGACATTACATATTGTGAATAATTGTAGTATTGGTCAATTTTCATGTCTTCTCTGCATTGGAGGAGGTCGTATACTTTGTTAGGACTTTGGCCATACAAAGAGATGTGGAACCTTGTTTTCTTTGTGTGTTGAACAAGCCTAGAAAACACTATATTAAAATTTCTCTCAAACATACTCCCTTTCTTATACTCAGAGCTTCCATTGCAAGTATATATGGGTGTCTTTGTCACTGCATTGTAAATCTATCCATGAAGAGTATTACTTCCTAGATCCGGATCAACAATAATGAATCAAAATATTGTAATAATTTGGCTGACCAAGAGAGAGAATGTAGAATCTCTTCCATGGAAGTACATATTCATTAGCATGTTAAATGCCATCACATAGTGGAGAACATGCACTACACAAGCATACCAATAATGCTTCAAACATTTAGTCTCATCTTCCTATGTGGTTAATCTATATGAATGATACCATGTGTTTAATTAACACTTCCAATTATAATAGTATGGGATGGGTTGGTCAATGTTTGGTTTAATTTCAATATTATGTGATTGGTTGATCATATTATTGAATTAGTATTTGTTTCGGTTTACTATTTTATTGGTCAACAATCATGTTTGAATTGGTATTTGTTTTAATTTGTTATTTGATTGTTCTCCCATGGTTGGTTTGGTGTGATTTATTTGAATTGGTATTTTCACTAATATAAGAAGGGGGTGTTTTAAGACATTTATTCAAGATGAAATTTTAATTTCATATAAATAAATATGCTAATTTCTTAATTGTCTTAAGGTAACACCTCTTTTGAGGTCTACCCAAAGTAACCAAGCCAACCAAGGTAAACATGAGGAGAGATGCTACTATGATCAGATTCGAACTCCTATGTCACCTTAAGGAAGTGGAATTGATAGAACATCACATACAATCATCCAACATCATCAACATAACCCTCAGGACACAAATCAACCATTTAGATAGCCTGTCCTTGGGTCCCACTGCTATTTTATAGCTCTTAGGCCATAGTTACTCTCATGCTATGGGCAAGGGAGAGACTAACAACCCAAATTTACTCTCACAGGCCTACTTGCCAGTGAATGTGGACCAAAATTGCTAGTTTTGTGCCAGCGACCCCAAGATTTAAGCCACTTTTCTAGCCTAGAGTCTCGACCTCTGCTGAGAACTTGTTGTAACTTCCATAATTCATTAAAAACATAATGACAATGTTGATCAATCAAAATCACCCTCAGGACTAGGCCTGAGCATCCCCAACTATGATTGACATTCTATCAAACACTTGACATCAATTCAACCTACAGGTCTAGGATACAAGACAAAGCATAAACAATTGAAACAACTTATGAAACATAATCGTAAGGATCACCTCCTTCTACATTAAACTACTACATCATTAATTAGGTCTTGCATCCATCCATTTAATAGTTACAAGTAAATATATGAAATAATGATGACATAAACCAATCATTCAACCATGCTTATAACCAACATAAAACCATATAAATATCAGTTATGAAATCCATTAAATACACATATAAATTAGTGCAAAAGTAAGAGAACTTAGCTTTTATTAATCATAGGAAAATTTTACCAAGTTTGGGACTTCCACGTACCACTCGACCATAGACATGGCCAAACCAAATCTCTCTTTCAGCCAATCACCCATGTGCCATATTCCAAGCATGAATGTGGGATCTCATAGAACAACCAATCCAAGAAATACCAAGGGAATCTAGAGGTTAAACCACCTCCACCTTCCTCAAACCGTGATCACACCAAAATCGGTGCTCCGATAACAACCAAATTGAACTTGGAATTCCATCTGGAATCCATCACTATCCTTGAGGAATTTTCCGTCTCCTTGACTCTCAAGCTTTATCTCAATCCAAACCTAGATCACTAGGCCCTAAACTGAGACTTCTCCCTTAGGCTTTATCGTGTATCCCACCAAAACCAGTCAAGGGATCCCTAGGCCTTTGGGAATGAACCTTGAGAGCACCTCTGCCCTAGATTCCGAAATCCATCCAACAATTCCAAAGCTCAAAAACCGAAATAAACATCCCAACATACCATGGCATTCGGAAAAAGGCTAGGCTAGGATGAAAACCACTGTCATAACCCGGAAAAACCATGCCACTGATAACAAGAGAACCATACACCAACATGCAAAGCCATGCATGTCCAAAGCAACTAGGAATCACACATGCAAAAGGTTACCTGCAAGTATTCCTGCTGAAGTTGCTTGAGTCTTGCTTTCCTTTCCTTGATCCTTGCTTTCCTTCCTTTCTTTTCCTTCCTTCATCCAAAGCTAGAGTGCTCCAAGAAAACTTTGAGCGATAAAGAGTGAGAGAGAGAGAATAATGAGAAAGCTCAAAACTTGAACTGACCAAGCTTAACACTGACTAAGCTTGCCCATTGATGCTCATAAGAATTTTTATTAATGAGGCCTCTAATTTCTTCATTTTCCATTATTTTCCTTCAATTTCCTCCTCACATGCAACTAGTGACCTTTTACCTTTATTTTCTCCTAATTTCCATTATTTTCATAAAAAAATGTGCCAAAAAGTGCATTTTTTCCTTTTAATGCCTTTGCCTTAGCTTTTGCCAATTTTCCTTATCCGAAACACACATCGAGTGATGCCCACTAGGATATGTTTTCCCAACATTTAGCTTGGAATACGTGTCCCCCCCCCCCTGGGGAACACCATCCTCGGTGTTAAACCACACCATGACCTCAGCCAAACCGGTAAAAAAAACATACTGCTTATGGGGCTTTATAACTTAGCTCATTGCAATATTTACAATGGATGGCCTGTGCTTAAAAGAAAAACATCATGACAACATAACTAGATAACAAATATACCACATATTGGAGCTTTACAACACAACTCATTATGGTATTTACAATAACCACATATACACATATGCACATTTTCTCAACCAAAAAATAAGAGGATCAACAAGAGAATCCAGAGGTTCATGCCTCCACCCTCAAAGCAATACCAAGATTCACCTCCTTCCCAGGATGTCCAGAATTCATTGCCATAGTCAAAGTTGCATCTAATGTCCAATGCTACAATCTCGCGCCACTTTTCCACTTAGTGAACAATTAATGACTCATTGTTCTAGGGCGCACTCCCAATGTGCATCTGATTCCATTTGGAAATTCTAATGACCAAAACCAATATATCTGTGACCTTCCCTTCTCTACTACACAATCCCTCAGGAAATCTGATCACCCCCTTCCGTGCAGTAAATCACCTTCCAAGTTCCCTGTCATCCCCTACCCTAGGTGATCCATCCCTTGTCAAGGCTTCCTCGCATTGGAAGATACAAAACCAAGGCATATACCTGCCTCAAAACCATCATACCGGTCATAACGTGCTCATGGAAATCAATGGACACTATTGGATACCAATGTCCCACAATGGGCCTGATCCTAAAGTACTCTGCCAGCATACTACTAAATGTTCCAAATTAATTTCGCTGCTATTGCCGATTCTTGTAGTCGATTTCAACCACCCAACTAGGCATGTTCATGCATTCATGTTCCAAGCACCTAATTTCCATTAAATTCAAATAAATTGAAATAACCTCAAATCATACCTCATTGGTAGTTTTTCAATAAGGTACACTTGCAATCTTGTTTGCTTCCTGTCACAACAAGTCAAACTAACTATTTGATCAAAACATCATGTATAAACATATCACATCATGTTAACTCAAAACACAACCATCATAGATCAAAATCATAAATCAAATATGACGCAAAGAGAGTGCATCTCGCTTTGTTACCAGTATGTGGTATCAGATATGACCCAAAGAGAGCGCAACCCACTCTGATACCAATATGTGATATTAGAGCAGGTTGATCCCTAGTGAAAATTTCATGTAATAAAAGTTAATAAAGACAAAATAAGACCACGGGTAAGGGACATGTATTCCAAGATGAATGTTGGGCAAAGATATCTTAGTGGGCATCATTGGATGTGTGTTTTTGCTAAGGAAAATTGGCAAAGGCTAAGGCAAAGGCATTAAAAGGAAAAAATGCATTTTTGGCACATTTATTTATGAAAATAAAGGAAATTAGTAGAAAAGGAAAGTAAAAGGTCACAGGTTGTATGTGAGGAGGAAATTGAAGGAAAATAATGGAAAATGAAGAAATTAGAGGTCTCATTAATAAAAAGGCTTATGAGGATTAGTGGGCAATCTTAGTTAGTGTTAGGCTTGGTCAATTCAATTTTGGAGCTCTCTCATTATTCTCTCTTTCTCACTCTTGGTCACTCAGAGTTTCCTTGGAGCACTCTAATTTTGGATCAAGGAAGGAAAAGAAAGGAATGGAAAGGAAGGCAAGAAAGGATCAAGGAAACAAAAGCAAGACTTGAGAAGTTTCAACTTTCAATAGGAATACTTGCAAGTAACCTTTTGCATGTGTAATTTCCTAGCTGGTTTGGACATGCATGGATTTGCATGTTGGTGTATAGTTCTCTTGTTGTTGGTGGCATGGTTTTGTTGGGTTATGACAGTGGTTTTCAACCTAGCCTAGCCTTTTTCTGGATGCCATGGTATGTTGGGATGTTTATTTCAGTTTTTTAACTTTGGAATTTCTGGATGGATTTCAAAATCTGGGGTGGAGGTGGTCTCAAGGTTCATTCCCAAAGGCCTAGGAATCCCTTGACCAGTTTTGGCGAGATACATGGTAAAGCTCAAGGGAGAAGTCTCAGTTTAGGGCCTAATGATCTGGGTTTGGATTGTGTTAAAGCTGGAGAGACAAGGAGATGGAAAATTCCTCAAGGATAGTGATTGATTCCGAATGGCATTCCATGTTCGATTCGGTTGTGATTGAGGCACCAGTTTTGGTGTGATCACGGTTTGAGGAGGGTAGAGGTGGTTTAACCTCTGGATTCCCTTGGTTTTTCTATGAGATCCCACATTCATTATTGGAATATGGCACGGTGGTGTTTGGCTAAAAGAGAGATTTGGTTCAGCCATGTCTATGGTTGGGTGGTACGTGGAAGTCCCGATCCTGGTCGAATTTTCCAATGATTAATAAAAGCTACTTTCTCTTACTTTTGCACTAATTTATATGGATTTAAAGGCTATCATATCTATGATATTTATATGGCTTTATGCTGGTTATAATCATGGTTGAATGACTGGTTTATGTTATGGTTATTTCATATATTTACTTGTAACTGTTATATGGATAGATGCAATACCTAATTGATGATATAGTAGTTCAATGGAGAAGGAGGTGATCCTTTTAGTTATTTTCATAAGTTGTTTCAATATTTTATGCTCTGTCTTATATCCTAGACCTGTAGGTTGCACTGACGCCAAGTGTTTGACAGAATGTCAGTGCGGTTGGGGATGCTGAGGCCTAGTCCCAAGGGTGAGTTTGATTGATCAACATTTTTATCATATTTTTTTATGAATTCTAGAAGTTACAACAAGTTCTGGGAAGAGGCCAATACTCTGGGCTAGAAAAGTGACTTAAATCCTGGGGTCGCTGGCACAGAACTAGCAATCTTCATCCATAGTCGTTGGTAGACAGGCCGTGAGAGTGACTTTGGGTTATTGCTCACTCCCTTGCCCATAACATGAGAGTGACTATGGCCTAAGATCTGTAGAATAGTAGTGGGACCCAGGGACAGGCTGTATGAGTAGCTACTTGTCTCCGGAGGGTTCTGTTGATGATGTTGGATGATTGTATGTGATGTTCCATCGATTCCACTTCCTTAAGGTGACGTAGGAGGTCGAATATGATCACAGTAGCATTCTCCTCATGTTTTCTCTAGTTAGCATGGTTACTTTGGGTAGACCTGGGAGGGGGTGTTACATTTAAATTAAGACGAAAGGAGAAACAAGCATTTTACCTACATCTGGCAGGCTCAAGTTGTATGTAATTATCTTAAATTAAGACAAAAGAAAAATCCCTTTCATTTGCAATTTTTATTAATTCAGATTCAAAGATAGGGGGATTCTAGATTTGCAGAGGGAAAAAACAACTAGCAGCAGCAAGAGAATCGAAGACTCTTTAGTTTTTTCTAAAAAAATTGACATCCATGCCTCCCAAGCTCGATCCTTCCCAAGTGGTCGAAGTGTACATGGGGGCCACAAGGGGCGAAGTGGGAATTTCTTTGTATTTTTCCCCTAAGGTCAGTTCTTTGGGTCTGTTGCCCAAGCATATCGAAGAATATATTGCAAAGGAAACAACAAAGTGTTGGAAGGGTTAGGGTCACAATAAAGCTCACCATTCAGACCTAGAAGGTGAAGGTCATTGTGGTGATGATTGCGGTTTCCCTGGTCATAAAATATCTCAAGGAGCCTGAGAGAGATAGGAAGAAGTTGAATAACATCAAACACAATGGAAATATATCCATCGTTGATATCATTGAGATCTCTAGGGTTATGAGGCCGAGGTACACAACGAAGGAATTGTCCATGCCAGTGAAGGATATTTTGGGCACATGCCTCTCCGTCGATTGCACGGTGGATGGAAAGGATCAGAAGGATGTCCAAGTTGAGATCGATGAAGGAGAGCTCGAGATCCCCAAAGAGCGAAGGAAGAATTCAAATTTGGTAATTGAAATGAAATCCTTTTATTATTTTTATTGTTGGTTATTTATTCTTTTTGTTTAGGGTTTTTAAGGTTTAAGGAAGTTGAAAACTAGAAGAAAGTCGCCTATGAATTTTCTTTCAGGGCCTTGGGGGTTTTCAGACACTTAGGGGCTTATGAATTTCATTTCAGACCCTGGGGATTTTGAGGTATTTTCCACTTCCTTTGAGACTTTGGGTATTTATATAATATATGCATATGTTGATCCACTGAATGGATGGAAGAATTTGTTGGAAGACAAAAGTAAAAAGAAACCTTTTGCCTTCATCCCGCAAGCTCAAGTCGTTTGTCGCTTCATTCCATTGCAAGAAACTAATATTGGCATACTAGTAGAAACCACCACAAATGCCGAGTTCAACGCCATGGAGTTTTAAACAAAGGATAACAAATGGGCATTGACAATCAACCCCTCACCAATGTTAGAGACTACCCATATGACCTATCATTTTGCGTTTTACTTCGTTTATCGTCTTTGATTGTTACGAATTTTGGTCAGGGTTTAAACTAAGGTAAATGAGGTCATTTTTCTTCACAAAGATTTGGATTTATTCAACACTCCTTGGCTACAAATAAGAGGTAAAATACAATTCTAGTAATCTATTCATTAACCTGATTTTTTATTTTCTTTAAGATTTTATACAAGAGTATCTAACATGACTAGAGGCTTCCCAGGATGAGAGAAACCCTGATGCCTTGATCATAATGCTTGCCGAGAACACATGGCTTGCTCTAATAAGGTAATAAGACATATTTTTTTAATACCCTTTTGTTTTATTTAGTTCTAGGATCCTCAAGTTATCTGGGTATGGTTTGATATTATGTTATAGGGTTTTTATAATATAGAATCAAGGTATTCAAAACCCTTGTACCTAACTATTGCTACACTATAGTTTTGGAATAAAAAGACAATATTCTATTTTTTTTAAATAGGTTCTTCTTTTGTCTTAGAATGAATTTCGTAGAGAAAAGGGTTTTTCTTCTCTTAGAAAAATACTTTGTAGAGATGGGCTTTTTTCTTTTATTGCATCCTCTCTTGTACTATTATCTCCTTCCTTTAATTCTTACACTTCTCATGATGTTTCTCCTTCTTCAATGGAAAGTTTCTCTTCTTCTACTGCAACATAGAACATAGATTGACCCCAATCCCATGAGTCTTTAGGAAGTGGCAATTCCTCTCTCAGCACTTCAACAATTCCCAAACTTTCTAATAAGGTTAAAGAAGTTATTGCAATTGGTGCAAAAAATGACAACATCAATCTCGATGCCCTCATCTAGGATAAATCTCAGCTTTTCAAAATTGTCAAGGTAAGATGGATCTCTATTTTTCGTGTCCAACTGAATATGTGAATTGCATTGGAGATAATTGCTAATATGTCTCCACATGACATATTGAATAAATTTCATTTTATTTTTATAGAAACCCATTAGATAAAAAACCATCGATTGACCACTATTGGCCACATAGTTCATTCTTTTCAACACTAAAGGAAATCATGTTCAAGGCAACCGATGGCGCTTTGGATTTGGTGCATATTAAATATCGATTAATTTCTTATAATCAACTAAACCTGAAATCTGAGTATGAATAACAAGAAATTTAGATTCCTCCAAAATATGTGTATAATCAATATTAAGTTTTAATTGTTGTTCTAAGATTTTGAGAGTAAATAGATTGAAATGGAAAACAATTAATATTTTATCTAATGTTTTTTCCTTTCATGGTTTTTAGAAAGATACTATTTCATCTCAACATTCTAGTGAAGCAATGAAAGTGGTTAAGAATCTCCTAATAAGATTAGGGTAGGCACATTGTGCTGTTGCAGGTCTTCTTGATGTGGTGAATATATTGGAGAGATTTGAAATAGTCTCTACAAACCAAGATGAGTGTTTGTCACTTTTAGAGGAAAAGATTAATTTGTCCCATCATGTTAAAGATCTTAAACAATGACCTGGTTTGTAAAAAGCGATGGAGGACTCAATAAAAAAATAAGATCTTAAATAACACCTTCGTTCATAAAAAGGGATGGAGGACTCAATAAAAAAATCAACAGAAATGATCGTGGAAGGAGCCTTCATTGTTGTAGTCAAATCAACTCTTCAAAGTTTTGTATGCTGAATGTTCGAAATGATTTCTATATGTCTATATCCATGGAAGACCCTTTTTCATTTTTTATGTTATGACCTTGATCAATATACTTATAATGAAATGAATTTATGAATGGAATTTTACCGACAGGTCTTTCTCAACATCTGTGAACATGGAAGAGTTGGCTCAATGTTAGAAAAAGTTGCAGAAAAATGTAAAAATGTACAAGTATATGGACATAAAATGTTTATATGTATTTTGGATGCTCTCATAATTTTCTTTATTGTATCGTTACTTTTGATTCTTCTCTTAACCTTTTTAACTGGGGTGGTGTAGTACAAGCTTAGCGTTTGAGATATATATAAAATAGTTAATAACATATCTAAGATATGAATTATTTTTTGGGTTTTTCTGCACCTATATTGTTATTTTGTATAAGTGTGATATTAGTGTACTTTTGGCTCTAGCAATGTCATTTAGGTTGTTAAGCTACATTTTTTGATGACCATTACATTTCAATCGAGTATTGATGGCTTTTACACTTACGCAATATACCTTGCAAGAAGAAATTATGGGAAATGGAAGTTGTGTACCCATATTAATTTCGATTATGGTGTTGGAAGCATGCTTGTCTACCATAAAAACTGATGAGTAAAGGCTACCGTGCATTAGTTTACAGGTGGATTTCTACTGATGCTCACTTTGTACATAGATACATCTAAATTTTGTGATCTATGGATTTTAAAACCTTGGAACTCCTTTATTAGGAAAAAGGAATTTATGGTTATTTCTTAAAAACCTTTACTAGATTATGCCATACCATTCATTCCTCATACCTAAATGAGTAGCAAAATCTATGTAATAAATTGTTTACTTTAATAATTATTATAAATCCTTTTAAGCCTCAAATTTATTAAATGCTTAGGATTATATATATATATCTATATATATATATATATTAGAAATAAATGATTATCATTACATGTTTATTTTATGAAGTTATATATTTTCTTTGGTATATTTCACTAGGATCTTTATTGGTTAACAAAACCATTCTTTCACTTAAAATATTAGTTGAGAGAAATGCAAACATTGCATATTTTATACTTGTTATTGTCCAACCTCTATATTCTAACAACTTGAATGAGTGTTTATAAAATACTAAAGCATTACTTTCAATATATTGTTCAATACGTTTTTTTCTTGGTTCTTTACTGACTTTTCATACTTCTGATGCAACCAACAATCTTGATTCTCACTTTTCCTTGAGTTTTCTTGAGTCATAGTGCTTGCCTGAGTTATGTGATCAAGGTTGATTCCTGAATTAATACACAACTAGGACTTGGCCCCAAAGTTTCATAGAATTTGCACCAACCACCTCTAACATGACTGTGGTGATGACAAGGCATTTCCACTGTGAATGATGTGATCAAAGGGTGGAGATCAATGGTTTGTATGGATTGTGTGGGCCCTCCCCCTATGACATAGGAAAAGGGTTGGGGGCGACAACAAAACTCTTTGTTTCCAATCAAATCAGATGGTTGCGGTGGACAAGAGGTAGATCCATAGAGAAAGTGGAGTGAGGGTGGGTCTCCCGATGACATAGGTGAAAGGGGGGCTAAAAAAGTTCACTGGTTACTCTGCCTTGAGACCCAAGCCACAAATGCTAAACTTATGTAGATTACAGATTATGAGAATATCCTAGAATTTGGTTGTTAGTAGAGAGGTCAAACAATAGGCCTCTCTCCTGAGGGTCAGATTTTTGGGATATTCCTCGAATATGCATTTGACATAAGGATACCCAACCATGAAGGCAACTCATCAAGGAACACACTCGTAGTGATGACTAGGTTAACTAAACACAGAGCTAGATGCACCTCATCTCAATAGCACAACCCTAACTCCCTTCGGACTTTAGCACAAAGTGGTTGAAACATAGCAAATGTAGACTACTTGATGTTGCAATGGGTAGGATCTAATGCTTCCTTGGCCAAGGGGACATGTGCTCTTGATAGAATTGGTCTATGGGCTTGCCGGTTAGGAGGATCACTCAAAAATGAATTCGACCACAAGCTTGCAATGCTTCTAACCATTTGATTTCCAACCACTTGATCTTATGACACGGGTACTATTTGAATACAATGTTGTATGTTTGCAAAGCATGGACATAAATTTTTATAGGGAACCACAAAAATATATCACAGATATGCATAATATAAACAAATGTCTACAAAGATCAAAATACACATTGCATGTACACCACAACTCAATCAGCGAGTCACCTAGAGTAGTATATTTACAGAGATTCCCCTTTATGAGCTGTAGGGCTCTCATGCTCCATTTGATCCTCTTTCTAGACTAATTGAACTATGGTCTCGAGTAGCTTGAGCTCTAATCCCAACATATATTTCTAAATTGATTTCCTCTCTCTCTCTCTCTCTCTCTCTCTCTCTCTCTCTCTATCTATCTATCTATCTATCTATCTATATATATATATATATATATATATATTATATATATATATATATATATAATAATATATATATATATTATATATATATATTATATATATATATATATATATATATATATTATATAATATATATATATATATATATATAGATAGATATATAGATATATATATAGATACTAGACACAAATATCTTTTAATGGAATAAAGATTCTTTAGACAATATTCTAGAGTCTAGAAAACTATTTAACACCTCAATCTAGCATTCATTTCTTTTACGAGATGCCACATGGGTAAGAGTGCTCACTCATCAAAACTTTGTAACAATCTAGGAACTCTCTAGAAATTAGACACTTGTATTTACATGAAAATTTGATTATTCTTCAGTATATACACATTTCCTTAAGATAGTATTTTTATCTTTGGATAAAATCTCATGGCCCCATTTGGTCTAGGAAAAATGGTTACCTAGGTGTTTGATTCTCCTACATCATAATCCTTAGGTGGAATATTGTATGACCTCCCGATCATATGTATTGACATTGTTGCGGCCCTCTGGGATACCAAACTCTGTGTTGTTAATGTCCACATGGTTGTCCCAATTGTTCTATTGTTTTCTTCACCTTTCCATAATCATATTTTTTTTTGTTGCTTTGTTGCTTTTTTGGTGTAATCACTTTCAGGCAACCACATTTTCCTGCTAGTTGTCTCCTGTTTTTTTAGCTTGTCTGTGGATGAGTTTTTTGTCTCATTTTCCACTGACAAATCTCATTTCTCTTAACATGTACACATATCCATAATCTCAACGATCCTTCCATTATCATCAAAATAGTCAGGTGGTTAGGGTATCCTAGCCTCCTCATGTTCTTTGCCTTCATTCCTTATGCAAGTTTCTTCAAATATTGGACTGTCCAACTAGTCCTTTATAAATTTCAATTCCTTTTCATATTGCAAAATGATTGTATTTGAATGTTGTTCCTTCTCCTTTATGTTGAAAAATGCAGCAACAAATTCTGAATTTGATTTTGCCTTGATTAAATTGAGAAATTCGAATTTCCACATCAGTGGACAACTTGGATGTACATAACTTGTGTGACATGGCTTGTGTCACTCAGTTTACACAAAAAATTCAAGTTGGAGAAGTTAAAGTTTAGTTAAGCATGTGTGATTGATAGTTTTTAGCAATCAAGGTTAGTTATCTCAAGTTGTTTTCAGTTAAACTAGTCTCAATTGTTGGAGGAACTAGAGGAAGGTCAGTTGTGCAGTGGGACTTTAGTCAAACTTAGTGATCACTCAGTTAATTGATCAATCAACCCAAAAATAGCTAGTGCATGCAGAGAATTTGAGTTCCCCAAATGTGGTGGAGATTCCAAGGCAGTGTAACATCAGTTGTAGACTAGTCTTGAGTGTACAAGTGTTGCATGCAGTTAGATGATCAACCTTGGGAATTGTGAAATCCATTTTAGAGAAATTCCTAAATAATAGGGGCCTAATTTCTCAAGGAATTGCATAAGGAAATAGTGGCTCAACCAGAGCTAGAATTTTACTAAGTTTGGGTTAGAGCTTTTGAGTGACTAGAGAGACATGTTATCCACTTGCAGATTTTGCTTAGTTGAGCAAAGCAATTGTAATACATCTCTATTAATCAAATTAATGCAAGCAAACATTGGGGTTTTTAGCAGATTTCTTTCCTTGGAAAAAAATAATTTGTGCATGTGTGTTATTTCTCATTGCATGTTTGTGATTAATGTTCTAAATTGTGAATTAAATTCCATAGAGTAGTATAGTAGGTTTGAGTTTTGTGATTTTGATTAAAAATTCATAAGAAATCAAATCTACACCATAATTTCTACATGATATAAAAGTAGGATTCACATTACTGTAGGAATTTCGAAGTTGTTTCTCAAGAGGTCCGAAATTGCAATTTAGTGTAGTAGGATCTCTTCAGAGCTGAGAAGATGGCCTTCAATGAGTTGAGGCTAGAGTATGCCTTGGAAGGCATCTCTAGTTTCATTGCATGGAAGGATCGCATGGAGGTGGTATTGGATGACAATGTATTGCTAGAATACATCAAGAGAGATATTGCAAAACCAACAGAATCTAATGTCCAGGACCTTGCTCAGTGGAATAAAGATGTAGCCAAGGCAAGGAGAATAATATTAGAGGGATTATGGGACCACATTGTCACCAATATCCATGGGAAAGAAAATCCTTATGTAATGTGGCAGGCATTGAAAAATCTGTTCCAGAATAGTAGTGACCACAAGAAGCTAGTGCTCAAGGATAAAATTTGAAATATCAAGATGCAGAAGAATGGCATTATTCCGCAATATCTAAGTATGTTCACATAAGTTTGTAATGAGCTTGGGTGGGTTGGTGTTACTGTTTCAAATGATGATTTGGTAAGCCTAGCCCTTCCAGGCCTTCCCAAGAGCCGGCATAACTACCAAGATTCGATGAGTAGGAGGGAGAAACTACCGAATTGGGAACACTTACTATCTAATTTGGTACAAGAGAAAATAAGGCAAAATACAAGATATGAGACTTCATCCGAGGGCGAGGATGAAGAAAAAATTTCATTGATTGGAAAGGGAAAGAAGGGAAAAAGGAAGAAATATCAAACCAAACCAGAATCCATCCAAGGGGACAAGAAGAAATATTTGTCCAGAATTAAATGCTTCCATTGTCATGAATTTAGGCACTATGTCACGAAGTGTCCACAAAAAAAGGAAAGAAAGAAGACCTAAGGAGGAGGAGCAGGTGAAGCCTTAGCTTCACAATTTGAGCTTGAATTTACCATTATCGTATGCATGACCAACATAATAATGGAGAGCGTGTGATACTTGGGCTCTGATGCTTCATTCCACATGACAGGGTGTAAAGATTTTTTTAGTGACTTGGAGGAGAAAGATTTGTAGATGCACATTTAGTTGGGGGATGACAAAAGGTACAGTGCGACCAGGGTTGGTACTGTCACCTTTCAAAGGGAGTCAGGACCCCCTCTGAGGCTCAAAGATGTCATGTTCGTTCTGGGCTTAAATAAAAATATCATCTTTGTTGTAGTTTTGGAAGACCGTGGTTATGATTTGATCCTCATAAAATGAAAATAATTCCTGAGACACATCAGGGTTCATGTGAAGAACCTATATAAGCTATATGTGGAAGACCGTGTTGCATTAATCATTAAGGCATATAAACTATATGGCCATGATGTAAATGAACTTTGGCATAGAAGACTTGGTCATATGCATCACGACGCCTTGAAGATTATGCAACAAATAACCATTGGCCTCCCCAAAGGAGAACTTGAGCAGAAGGATGTACTTTGGGGAAGTACACAAAATCCACATTCCATGATCGGGACAACAAGGCACATGCAATCTTGGAAAAGATCCACTATGATGTATATGGACCTTTCTCGACAACCTCCACTTCTCGACACAAATATTTTGTGATTTTTATTAATTACTTCTCACGGAAGTGTTAGATCTTTTTTGTGTAGAAGAAAGATGAGACATTCTCCAAGTTCATAGAATTCAAGGCACTATTTGAGAAAGAAACCAACAAGAAGGTGAAGGCTCTCAGGAGCGATAATGGAGGTGAGTATGTTTCCAATGAATTAAAAATAAGTTGTGTGAAAGAAGGCATTTGACGAGAGTTGAAAACACCCCATAACCCACAATAGAATGGGGTGGCTGAGAGAAAGAACCACAACATTGTGGGAAAAGAAAGGGAAATGATGCATGACCAAGGCCTAGCTATGAATTTATGGGCTGCAACATGCAACACAACAACTATTTGCGGAAATGGAGTCCTCATTGGATTATGGGCATGATTACACTAAAGGAGGCTTTCTTAGGGAGAAAATCAGACGTGTCACACATCAGGATTTTTGGAGCCTCTATATAGTACCATGTCTCCAAAGAATCAAGGAAGAAGCTTGAGATAACAACAAAATTGTGGGTATTTGTGGGTTTCACAAAAGCTCCCCACAACTACCATATGTACTTGCCATCCTCAAAATGACAGTTGTGTGAAGGGATGTAAAATTTGATGAGGAGAAATCAATGTGGTGATATCTTGAGAGGGAGCTTCAGATCCCACGAGAAGAGGATCTTTTATCTCCAAAGGAGGAGCCCTAGGAATTTTTGGAGCAGCCACAAGTAGAGGAGCAGAGAGTGGAGACATCCACTCAAGCAGAACCATAAAGAGAATGCAGGAAAAGGACTAGGGAAGCTAATGGACTTGTGTAAGGTGAGAGGGAGAATGTAGGATCTCCTTCAAATCTGCACAGGCAAAGAAGGTCACCTGATTGGTACACTAGCTACATAATGACTAAGCTTGTCGAGACTGAGCCATCCTCTTTCGAGGAAGCAATATAGAAACCTATATGGGTTGATGCAATAGTGGAGGAATACAAATCCATTGTAAAGAACAGTGTTTGGGAAGTGGTCCCAAGACCGACAAATAAATCAGTTGTGGGTTCAAGATGGATCTTCAAGGTGAAGTAGGCAACAGACGATAACATAGAGAAGTATAAGACTAGATTTGTGGCCAATGGATACTCTAAATTTCAGGGAATTGACTATGAGGAGACCTTTTCTCTTGTAGCAAGGTACTCATCCATTAGGTCAATTCTTGCACTAGCTATGCAGATGGAGTGTAAAATCCACTAAATGGATGTAAAAACAACATTCCTCAATAAATTTGTTGAGGAGGAGGTGTACATCAAGTAAGAAAAAGGTTTTAAGACATTTTATCGGGGGTCTCATGTGTGAAGACTCAAGCGAGAAATGTACAGTCTCAAACAAGCACCTTGTGCTTGGTACACCAAGATTGATAGCTATTTCACCACTTTGGGCTTCACCAAAAGTGAATTGGATGCAAATCTCTATCATATCTTGGTAGAAGGTAAATTTCTTATTATTGTCTTATATGTTGAAGATTTGATTTTAATTGGTGATGAGCATCTTATTAGATCTTGCAAGAAGGACCTTGGAAGGGAAGTTGAAATGAATTACATGGGTCTCATGCACTACTTGCTTGGGTTGGAAGTATGGCAAGGTGATGGGGAACTGTTTGTCTCTCAAGGCAAGTATGCAAATGAGATACTACAAATATTATGCATGGAGATTTGCAAACCCATGGAGACACCTCTAGTGACCAACTAGAGGAAGGAGGATGCCACTTCAAGTGAGGAAGTGGATGCTACTATTTATTGGTAGCTAGTGGGTTCACTGATGTATCTTGTGAACACATGACCAGATATGTGCTATGTAGTCAACCAACCAAGCCAAGCTATGTTTAGGCCAACCAAATTATTTTGGAAGTCATCTAAGCATGTTTTATGGTAGCTTAGAGGCACTACCCAGTTTGGACTATTGTACAAATGAACAAAGGGAGTGAAGTTGTAAATGTCGATTGGGTGGGGAGTCCATCAGACCCAAAGAGTACATTAAGTGGATTTTTCAGTGTTGGGTCCATAGTTTTTTATTGGCAGAACAAGAAGCAAGGATATGTGGTGCTGAGTTCAGCAGAATAAGAATACATGGCTGCAAGTCTAATATCATGTGAGATGATCTCGATAAGAAAGATACTTATTGGATTGTTTGGTCAGATTATAGATCCAACTATGATCTACTTTGATAATCATAGTTTCATTAAGATCTTTGAGAATCCTATATTTCACGATCAATCCAAGAATATAGATATCCGGTATCACTATTTATAGGACTGTGTGTAGAGGCGGATAATGTTGCTACAATACATTTCAACAGAGGAACAAGATGTTGACCTTTTGACAAAGGCCTTGTCAAGAGGGAATTTTGAGTTCCATAGGTTTAGAATAGGGGTGGTTCATAATCCATTTCTTATTGAGAAGGAGTGTTGAAAAATGTAGCAAGAAATTTTCAATTTGATTTAAATTCCTTGATTAAATTGAGAAAATTCGAATTTCCACATCAACAGACAAATTGGATGCAGTTAACTTATGTGACATGACCTGTGTCATTCATTTTAATTAGTAAATCCAAGTTGGATAAGTTAGAGTTTAGTTAAGCATGTGTGGTTGCTAATTTGTAGCAATTAAGGCCAGTTATCTCAAGTTGTTTTTAGTTAAAATAGTTTCAACTATTGGAGGAACTAGTGCAAGGTCAGTTGTGCAGTGGGACTTCAGTCAAACTCAATGATCATCCAATTAACTGATCAATCAACCCAAAATAGCTAGTGCATGTATAGAATTCGAGTTCCCCAACAGTGGTGGAGATTCCGAGGTAGTGTAACATCAATTATAGAGTAGTCTTGAGTGTACAAGTGTTGCATGTAGCCATGTGATCAACCTTGGTAATTACGCAATCCGTTTTAGAGAAATCCATAAATAATAGGGCCTAATTTCTCAAGGAATTGCATAAGGAAATAGGGGCTCAAGTAGACACATAAATTGACTAAGTTTGGGTCAGAGCTTCTGAGTGAGCAGAGAGATAGGTTATTCACTTGCAGGTTGTGCTCAATTGAGAAACGAAATTGTAATACATCTCTATTCATCAGATTAATGCAAGCAGACATTAGGGTTTTTAGCAGATTGCTTTCCTGAGAAAAAGTATTGTGTGCATGTGTGTTATTTCTCATTGCATGCTTGTGATTGATGTTCTAAATTATGAATTGAATTCCACAGAGTAGTAGAGTGGGTTTGTGTCTTATGATTTTGATTAAAATTTCATGAGAAGTTGCAAATCTACACCATAATTTCTACACTTTATAGGGATACCCTCACAATGCAATCCTTCATCTTTGCTTCTTTTTGCAACATCTTTTAGTGGTTGTTATTCTCCGCCTTTTGCATGGATTCTCTTGTTTGTTTCATGGATATCCTTATCAATTGTAAGTAGGGATTCTTTCGATTTCTCTTAGGAAACAAACCCATTTCTCTTTGTTTAAGATTTTGAGAAGTGACTCCCTTGCCTTCTTCTTCCTTTGAGACAATCTCTAAGGATTGTTTATCCTCTTCTGAATTTTTTTTCCCTTGAACTCCTTGGATAAAATTTTACTTCTCCTTTTTCTTTTAAGCAGTGTGTCCATCCTCATTACCAACATTAACATACAATCTGTCATCTTTTGAAATATGAGGCCCCCTATACTCTTTTTTATCCTTCATCATTAATTCTTCTCGTTGTGTATGGATCTTCTTCTGGCTTCCTTTATGGGATAATATTGCCTAATCTCCCATTATGGAAATTATTATATCAATTCCTTCTCCAATACTTTGGAAAGAAACTCCTTCCCCTTCTATTCTCATGCGATTTGTAGTTTATTGTACACCTTCATCATTCCTGTGACCAACATTCATACACAATGGTTTAGATTTAAAAGCACATGGCCGTATAGCCTCATTAGAGACATTTGCTTTCAAATATCCAAGATGGTCTGAAATTTTTACATAGTTTATGAGACTCTCATTTAGTATCCATACAAACATCTTCCTCATCATTCTCTCCAAGGAATGTTCATTGCTCTAGTTCAGAGTAGTGAACTTTATCTTCCTCATCATACTCAGCAGATCTGAGCTCTTCATCTCTCAACTCAACACTCAACATTTGCCTCAAATTCCTCTTGAATTTCCTGACATGTAGCTATGTAAAAGGTGATTGAATATTTTTATTTAGATCCCATCTGCATATCTGCTCTTCATTCTCCATCTCTTGTAGCATCATGTCCATCAAAATATGTCTCTCATTTAACTGAACCATCTCTTTGTCAATTTAATCATCTCTCATCTTTTCTTCTCCCTATGAAGTCCACTTGGCATCTTTCATTATCTTGTCACTTTCACTTAAACCCTTGTCATGATCATTAGTGGTCATCTCTTTCTCCTTCTCCATGAAATTCTCCATGCCAACTATGAGCTATAAACAACCTCCACAAGACACCTCACCAATTTCTCTCCTTAGGGCTTGACCTTTTAGTATCACAAGTTATCCTCCTTTAGAACTGATTACTACACCTTGAGACCCAAACCATGAAGGCATCCTATCAAGACACACACTTGCAGTCATGACCTGGGCTAACTCAATGAAGAGATAGATGTGCCTAATCTTAGTAGTGAAACCCCAACTCCCTTTAGTCTTTGATGCAACATAGTTGATGCATAGTAGACACAGACTACCCGATGCTACAATATGAAGACTCTAGTGCTTCTTTGGTTAGGGGGAAGGGTCCTACTAAAATCATTTTCCTCTCTCCTTATTTGCAGATTATCCTCCTTTTTGTCATTTGTAACTTGACCTGGAATTGAGACAGTAATTTTATTGTGAATCAAAAACATATTCTCCAAGTTCAATCCTTCATAACTAATGTCATGGTCCCAACCATGAGTTTCCAAAATAGTTTTCACAAGCCACTGATTGGAGGTATCAAGATATCGATATCTATGAGTGGGATAATCAACATCACAAGATGGTGGTAAATCCATATCTGGCATTGGTACAAGTAGGGATGTTAGACCAACATAATCCTCTTCCATGTTTCTATCATGCTCCTCATCTCCCTCCTTGGCAGTTCCAACCATTTTTTTCATAATGGTGCCTCTTTTCTTTCTACTATTTTTTCAAAAACAACTTTTCCCTGTACTCAAATTCATCATAGTATGACTTCCTCCACTCTTTACTCAACTTATCTAGGTGATAATTTATTAAACAACTAAATGGAGGAACCTTATCATACTCTAATTCATATTTTGTATCGAAAGCCTCATCCAAGTCCTCATTTGAAACATCCAAATCTCCTAACTTCTCTTCTAGATATTTTAGTTGAGGTCTTAACTGCAGAAGTGAAGACAAGAGGAAAGGAAAAGGTGGGACCTTAGGACGAGAACTAAATAATTTAGTGGGTGTGTTGTCTTTGAAACTTTAGGAGTGCATTTTATTCAACCAAAATTTTAGTAGCATAGAAACACAGTATTAAATGAGGCTTCTAAATATATCGATTTTCCAGAACCCTATTCCCCCTCCCCCCCTCCCCCCATTTGGTCAGATTAGTAGAATGATTCTCCAATAGAGATGCAAGATTCATAAGTCACATGTCTCCAGTTGCTTCATGAATAACTTGTTGAATCATATTGTTGCACTGGGCTACAAGCATATCATAACTCAGAGGATCCCTATATGGCCCATCTGGTGGTGCAGATGTGGCTTGGGTTAAGACTACAATGTCATTAAACCATATGTATAAGCCAAAAATTTCTGTAATAGTGCATAATAATGACATATCTCCATAATCCATACTCTCCATATCCATCCTACAAAAGTAAAAAACAATATCTAGGGGTATCTTCTTGATAAAACACTTGATTGACTTTAGAACCTTCTCATTTTGGAATTGATCAACAAAAGAAGCTAGAAGCCTGAATGCATCAATTACCCTAATTTTAATTCCTTGAACTATTCCTACAATCTCTTATTCCTTCTTTGTTTCTAATTCATAAATGCACTTGTTCTAGACTTCACCACATCAAAAAATGAATTTATGGTTGCACTCTGACCAACTCCAGTATTCACAAGTAACAAGATGGTACAGGTGAAATCAAGGTCCTCCTGGTGAACATCTCTTGTTGCTCTACCATTACACTTGCTCCATTAAATTTGTAGGCTCCAATTCTACTAGAATTTTTGTTTTCTGTCAACTGCTCTACCATACCAAGCTAATAAAAGACCTGTGCAACCACAACATAATCTATCAACAATTCACAAAAATATCACTTTGATCATCTAAAGCTTCTCACAGGTTTCACTATTCTCATCATCTTCAGTAGGTTGATCCTCCATGAATTAGGGTGAGTGAGATGTTGAAGTACCATTTTCTCTGGACTAATGCACTGCATGAGGAGTGGGCCCTAGTAATGGTGTTGCATCTCCTAGGCCTATTGGGCAAGCCCAAAGATGTACTCTTGAACTGCTTGTAGATATGTTTTCAGAACATGTATTGGAAACTACTATTATTTTAAAGGAAAATCCTGTATCTTTCTCTTTTTCATCTTCCTCTATCTCATCACCTGTTAAGTCAACCTCTAACTCTTTTTTCATAGGCTTGTTTTCTATTCTATTTTATTACAGATAGAATCACTGAGTTGAATTTGATCTTCTAACTTCTCCTCCTCCCCCAAGACTACATTTTCCTCAATATCCAAAGGAATGGCTTCATCGGCTGACAACTCCTCATAATTATTCAGTGGAAGTTCCAAGTTCTTGTTAACCTAAACACCCATTTCTTCAAATGATACTTGAGATTTATTTATCTTATCATGGAATATCGTATTTTCTTCAACATTTTTGTATTTTATTTCTTTAATCGTTTCTTCCTTGTTGGCATATTTAATTTATTGATTTGGTAAGTATCCACCAACTAGTGAAGCTAGTGCCTCCATACCCCGAATAGTTTCTCTGATATCATTATCAACATTGGTTGACATGGAAATCTTTGTCTCTTATCGCTCACCTTCATCTTGTACATTCTCTACTGATTTCACCTTCTCCCACTCTCTTTCTTTAGACTCCCCTTTGTCTAAATTTTCATCTGCACCATGTTCTTCACCTTCTAAATTCTCTTTACCTAACTTTGTGCTTACTGCAGTTGCTTCTTCAAAAACAAGCTCCTCCTTGACCACACTCTCTTATGTTTCCATTGGCCTAATTGTTGGAATTTTCACTCTATTTGTATATGTTTGTATTAATAAATCATTCTCTCTTGCAGTATCTATAGACTCATCAGTCAGTGCATTTGTGTCAAAGGTTCCACATTCACAATCTAACTGAGTAATTGTAGTTAAAGATTTGTTTCAGTAAACTTACAAAATGAATTCATGAGCATTGGTAACCTTTATTATCTCCACCTCAGTTGCATTCTATTGAACATACATAGTGTTCTCTTGGATGCTCCCAACAAAAAGAGTTGGCTCCTACCCTACAAGAGCTATGTGTTGTCTTAGAGATTGGAAAATGAAGATCCTTAAGTATTTCCCATCTCTGAGTATATTCCTATTTCCGTTGCTACAAAACCCTCTAAATTTTGATATATTCGAATTTTGGAGCCTACCCTTTATCATGTGAAGTGTTTCTTTTGGTCATCAAGTGTTGTTTCATGTTTCTTCACATATGCTAAGTTTCCACATTCCTTTCTAAGTGTCATCACATCATCAAGAATAACAATAGTTCACTTTAGGGTCATAGTACACTTTATGGTCACAAAATGACACTTTTGGTCCTAACAACACATAATGTGTTTGTTCTACTTGGAGAATGTTTGTAAACTGGCGTTTTAATGTATAGTTCTTAGTATTGGGTCCTCTCTAAGTTTTTCTTATGAGTTGATATGTGTCATACTTTATTTTTCTCCTAACTTATTGTATATTTCAAGGTTGCACCCTCCCAGACTTAGACAATTTTCTGATGTTGCAAGCCTACACTCTGGGTTATGAGAGTGCATTGCACATTCTCAAGGCTTAGTGGAACCCCCCTTATCAGTTGTGACTGCACCCTATGCCTAGAAATCCTTCATCCAGTACACAACACACTTTCATTCATCAATACCCTCTCCCTATTGCTTGTTTCTATGTCCTATGCCCAATCAAGCTTCAAGTCTCCAATTAAACACACTGCACACTCTTAGTGGGTAGTGAGGCCTTCTATTGTTCCTTGTTCTTGTACCCTCATTATGATCTTGTCTCTTCCTTCCCAGTGCAACATCAATGAACAATCATGCTACTTTTCCCTTGTTCCTGTACCCTACGCCTAGAACCTTCTCTCTCCCCCCTCTTTATCGCACCTATGGATGCACAAGAAGAAATATCACATCAAGCATGATAAAATAAGATATTTTTGGGGTAATGTTTTCTTTCCATGAGTGATATACATCTGCAAGTGTTCAATGAAGCATGGAAAATATCTGTGAGGAGATATGATGAGAATCATTACCCAGGGAAACATCTTGAAGACAAAGGCACCATGTTGCGACAGTTGAAAGAAAATGGATCCTGATGATCAAAGTGACTCATGAAGACTCCAAGATTTTTCAAGACAATTTAGAGGGTAGATGGCTACAATAATGTAAGATTTGTTGCAAATATTGAATACATAGTAACAGTGTTTTCACTGATTAGAACTTATGTACAAGTCACCATGAGTCCAAGTCATTAATTGTTGTTGACTTGTCATATTGTCGTCACATGATGATGTGGAAGTTATGCTTTAATTTTGACAATTATTGTAAATTTCAATATGTGGAAGTCCAAGAGTCATATATGGACAAAAGAGCCACATGGAGAAGTCCAAAAGTCTCATAGAAATTGAAAGGTCACTTAGAATTTCAAAAGTCATAGAAGTCCAAAGGTCATATTAGAAGTCTAAGAGTCATGAGGAAATTCAAAAGTCATGAGGATATGGAATATCATTATGTTGGTTATAAAATATGCCTCATTACTCTAGGAGATGGATTAAACCCTGGCCTCTCCATCCAAGCATTATAGAGGAAGATAGTTCTTTTGGAGAGAAAGAAGTGGCTTAATGCTCCACTATTGTAGCTAGTGGTGTTCATTATATTAATGTATCTTGGAACTTTCGCCTCATATTCAAAGCTCTATTAAGCTAACACATTTTCATGCATATATCATGAATGTTTTGAGACTATTCTTTGGATGTTGTGGTACATGCTAATATTCACATGTGCTAAAGAAATTGAACTATTTCAGTGGCTTTGATGCTCATCATATTGAATATGTGTTGTATTTGTTTTCATGATCATTGCATCTATGTGAACTATTTACCTTGATGACTAACGATTCTTTCTTATGATGTGTGTGTATGCATGTGTCTTTATTAGATTAGTACTAATACTTCTCATTGAAAGGCTCACTTTTGTTCCCTTCCAGTGAAAGACCCTTGTATAGTTTACATTTGAACATTTCACAAGGCATACTTGCTTTCACATTCAAAAGTACATGTGCATTTCTCTCTTGTGTTAATAGCCGCAACCAAGGAAAGTCTTTAAGTAAATGGCATTCAGGACATACATTTGGATGGCACTCCACCGAATGACGTGAGGTCTAACTGGCACTTCAAATCGGGGATATTCCTTGTATGTTTGCGGGTCCAACACCATAAATATTCTAGCACTAGAAGGAGGGCCACCTTTATATGGTTGACAATTCACCTCATCCAAACAATCAACCTTCCATGCAAGGTAGTAACATTTTGAGTTCTACTCCAATTCGTGATCCTGAGATAGGAGAGTCCTCTCATCATAATTTGGAACAAGATTTTGAATTTACTTATGATCAACTCCAGACAATCTGACCTATTACTTGTCAGTTCGTAAGATCTCTTTGTTTACTTCCTATTGCTTCTATTCTACCTCATAAGATGATAAAGAAAGAAACAACCCACAGTGGTGTACTAGTTTCTTCAGTGGAAGATTTGGTTATTGAAACCCTTGAAGAGTTAGTTGATTCTTCTGAAAGAATAAATAAACAAGGGGAATTTCCACATACTGAGGAAGATTTAGATGGTGAAGGGGAAGCCTTTCAATTTTTTGACGAAGAACGATTGGGACAAGGAGAAAAATTAGATTATAATGAAGATTTAAATAGTGAAGGAGAAAACTCTTCATATTCAAAAGGAGAAGAAGAGGAAGAAGAAAAAATGGCTGATGAACAGTTGGATTAGATGGCCCAAGGGCCGCTTGCTCTTTCGGGCAATATTCATAAAATGCCTAAACACCCGAAGAAGTTGCTTTCAAAGTTCAATCCTCATGAGAAGACGAAAGTTGAGGACCATATTGATAACTTCTAAATGCATTTGCAAATGTTTGAGGTATGCTTTGATGACATTTCTTGTAGAATTCTCTTGTACACTCTATAAGGTAGAGCATCGATTTGGTATCATAGTCTTCTATCCATAGTTGGAGGGAGTTCAAGAAGTTGTTCTTGGATAATTTTTTTTTTATGACAAGACTCCCGCTATGTTGCTAAAAGAACTTGGGAATCTCAAAATGGGGGATAAGAAAAAAGTAAAGGAATTTCAATAAAGGTTTACCTGTTTATTGAATAAATTCCCCATAGAAATTCAGTCACATGATTCAATAACCAAAGATTATTATACAACTACCTTTCCTACAATTTATTTTGTGTTCGTTAAAAGAGATGCAAAGGAAACATTGGCTTTGATCTTTGCAGAAGAAATAGTTATTGAGAAAACTTGTGTTCTATTGGAGCCATTAAAGATCATGAATATTTAAAGATTCCAAAGGCACTGGTAAGAAAACTCAAGACTCTTCTGCTAAAGCTAAAGATAAGGATTCATTAATATGGAAAGCTTGTCCAAGTCTTTAAAATAACTCACTAATGAGGTATCCGAATTAAGAGAAGGTCAAGTGAGGCATCTATCAACGTAAGTCTTTTCAATCGCTTTTCTTGAAAAAGAATAACAATGACCAACCAGTGGAGTCTGCTCAGAGCCCTAATTTGGTGTTTAATGTTGAAATTTTGGGTATGGATAACTATTGCACTTTCCATCAAGAGAAGGATTCAGAGAAGACATGTCCCCAATGGAACCATAACATGAATGCTATGATGGATAACTTTGTAGATAATTTATTAGTAGATGAGCAGCTTGAGCAAAGTGAAGAATCAAATGAAACTATCGTGACTTATGAAATTTCAGGTGTTGGATATTTAGTTAATGCTTTTCATATCATATATAATGTTGAAAAACTAAGAGTTGTAGAACCAATAGTGAGTGAAGCCCCTCCTCAACAAATAAAATAATGATATAATATCAGAAGAAAAAGACTTGTTTCTGAGAAAGAGCTTAAAAAACAATTGTTGAGAAGGATTTTTCCACCTTCTAATCCAGCTAAGAATTTGTAGAAAAAGTCTAGAAGTGCTCCTCCTTCTAAGAACACTTCCATGAATAACAAGAAAAAGTCTGTCACTCCGGAGGCTTCCAATGAAACTACGTCGCCTGATACTTCAACACAACCTATGAAGCTCGAAAGTATTGATTATAACATTATCGAAGACATGAAAAGAGATCGTGCCAATATTTCAAATTTTTAGCTCGCTAATATATTGAAACATTGTCAACTGTTAATCCAAGCAATTTCATCACAAGCTCCAACAGGTAATCAAGTTTCTGCTTCTCAAGTTTTTTCCAGGAAGTCTTGTGACATTCTCAGATATGTAGTCAATGTTGTTAATTTAAATTATAACTCTCTTTCCCCTTCGTTCCTATTAACATTTGAAATGTTTATTTATAAGGTTTGTAATTGTCTCGTGGAGTCGAGTGCATTTGAAAATGTAATTCCTTTATCAATTTCTAAGAAAATTAATGCTAAATGGGAAAAGATCGATGCACAAATCATATAGTTGGACAAATAGTTAGTCAAGGAAATTGGTGAGCTAAATTATGTTATTATTTTTTTCATCCAACCAAAGAGTTCACTAATGCATTAACAATGTTATTATGGACATTCTTGAAGCCTATGGTTTTCCTCTAAGTAAAGGTTGGTCCAAAAAATTACAAGGGTGTTTCTCAATAGACTGGACACATTTAGGGCTTCCTTACAAGGGAAGAAACAACCATATTTGAGTGGAAATTGATCCTTATATGAAGTAAATCATGACACCACTTGAGGGACATAATGAGCTAGTTAGCTTTGCAGACATTATTTTTAGAAACTATCTTCTAGAAGTTGGTTACGAGTGTTATCAAGCACAACAATCACTCATCCCATCTGATACATAGTTGGAGCTCCTTCCATGTCCAATTGGTGCAAATGAACTTTGTAATATAGATGTGCATACAAATAGTGAAAGAATAAGCCTAGCAACAACTGGTATGTGGACCTTATACTTTGATGGTTCTAAGACCCAAGATGGTTCCTTAGATGGTTCTGTTCTTAATGACCCTTAGAATAGTAGGTACATTTTGTCATGCCCCTTGGAGTTCGAGTGTACAAAAAATACCATTGAATATGAAGCACTTGTTATGGGGTTAAAGAAAGCCATAGACCTCAAGGTAGAGATACTTAAGGTAACTGGTGATTCTAAGATCGTTACACGATAAGTATGGTAAAACATTCACTTTGTTTCACCTACTTTGAAAAACTACCAACAAGAGGTATGATGACTCATTTCATATTTTAATGCATTAATAATGTTTATGTTCCTAGGATTCATAATGTTGCCACCAATTTATTAGCCAATGCATCTACTCACATGTCACCATTAAAAGATGGTTTTTCTATTGAAATTATCTATAAGACATCAATGCATGACAACATAACTAATTTTTGTGTATTTAATGATGATCACCAACAGATACTGCACTTCATGGCCAACCTGGACATGTTCAAGGATGCATATATTGAAGAAGATGAGCACGATAAGGCTTTGTAGGAAGCAGTGAAAGCATTGAAAGGGAGCCATATGCCCAATGGTGTGGTATCTCTTGAAAATATTTATGAATTGCAAAATCGATTCAAAGGACTAATGAACACAAAGACCCAGAGCTCAATGTTGTCACATGAATAGGTCAATTTGGGAACCAAAGAGGATTTGAAGTATGTCAATCTTGGTACATGTTTTTATCCTCAAGAACAACAAGATTTTATTCATCTCTTCAAAAAATACCAAGACGTATTTGCATGGACATACGATGATATGAAGAATTATGATAGACACACCATTCAACATGTCATTCTTATCAAGGAAGGGGAAAACTCATTCTAATAGAGAGTGTCCCTACCACTCTGACAGTTTTCTCCGATACTCAACTATTCATCGAGAAAAACTTAGACATTACATGGCACAAAGTAAATTTTTTTTACACTGCAAGCAATTTCAAATAAGATATTGAAAACAAGCAGGTTTACATCAATGTCCATAAGTCGAGAATACACAAGGCTGAATGCAGGTATCCAACCCTTTAATGCACAAACATCGTCAACTAGATTTTGTCATATATGTGTGCAAATACCATGACTCTTAATAGTATCAGTGGATGGAGGCTTTCCTCTTTTATGGCGCATAATTTTCACTCTATGTATCATTTTCCACAATGAGAATCTTACATGGATTCCCACTTCTATGCGGTCACCATCTACTTGAACATGAAGGATTTCATCAAAGGTTGGGTGAAAGAGCCATCCAAATTTCGCCAAACACTCAACAACACTTACAAGACCAAATCTCTCTGGAAGGTATTTCAATTCTTGATAGTTCTATGTTGTCAGATTTATGGCTAGAAGAGTACTGAGACCTTTCCCAAAGGCTAGGCATTCCTGCTACAACATGCTGTGAAAGAAGTAGAACCATTCAATTAGTTGGACTTCCTGGCTCAATAGTTGAGGACACATGTAAATAATGCCAAGAACTCTCCCAAGGGTAAGCAAGTCAGGTTCTAAATGTTTTCTTACTTGTTGGATGTAGTATGTGCTCATAACTCTTTTACTGGCACAAATTACACCTGGAAACCCAAGGAACCTGTAATGCACATTTATTGCAAGCTGATTTTGGGTTGCAACCATAAAGGAGTCATGGAGAAGCTGACAGATCACTTACTCATTCTATTGTACAAGATGACATTTGAGGAAGAGCCACCTTACATGTCATGTGGGGAGATGGAAGTAGTGTCAGAATTAGCAAATTCGTTTGCCTCACTAGATGGCACCTACCTCAAAGTGTTTGGTGGTAAGAAATCTCCACATCTTCTACTGAGGTATGTCACATACAAGATGGTCATGCAAGAAGTTTCTTATCATATTTCCACAGGGTTATTAGGAGCATTGCAGAGGAAGAAGAAAAAACACTGGCCTGTTGTTCCTTTACAAATCAGATTATATGAGATCAAGAATCTGGAGGTTGATGACACCGAAGGAAAAGAGATAGATAAATTTTTATTCAGTCGAATGGATTACAATCCATATGATCCCAAGAATGTTTGCAAAGAACATTGTGCAAAGGTTCATTTATAATGGTCGAGTGAGACTTTTTACAAGCCCAAGGAGGAAAGGATAATGAAATTTTACAATGCCTCTAATCCCTGCTATCGAGTTAGCTTCACAGGTACATCACAGACTGCTCTGGAGTAAGAGGCAACTCCAAAAGCATAACCATAAGTGAGGTGCAACCTAGTGCAGGAAAAGGGGAATAAAAAGGTCATGCATAATACAACGGAAGAATAGAGCCATAAATGGAAAGCATACCCAATCATCTTGAAAGAGGCTATAACTGCAGGGAGAAAGAGAGAACATACGAAGCAAGAGGAAGAATTGAAGTGGAAGGAAGAACAAGAATAGAAGGAATGAGAAGAAAGAAAAAGGAAAGAAGAAGAAGAAATATGGAAGAAAGAAGAAGAAGAAGAAAGAAGAAGAAGAAGAAGCACTGAAGCAAGCCAAGGAAGAGGAAAAGAGTCGGCTGCTCAAAGAAGAGAACAAACAAGTGCAGGATAAGGAAGTTGCTCAAGAAATTAAATATCTAATAGTAATCCATGGTATGGAGGTGGAACTAGAGCAACATAACCAAGATGTTGATCTCATGCTGAGCACACAATAAATCACTATTCAGTCTCCCCCTCCTTCGATGTCTGAGAAAGATCCCAACGAAGAAGAGGAATTTGTTCCTCTTGATGATGGCCTAGTCATGGATATGTACAATATAACTTATGATGAGCTTCAGAAGAATATTGTAAAAGAGAGAAAAAAACAATTTCCGTACGATCTCACATCTCCTACATACATCAGAGAAAGGTAATTGTGATGGATACCAGGAAGAATCCAAAAGTCATTGTTGCAGCCAACTTGGCCTTTGCAGGTGCTACCAAGTCAAACACAGACTATCTCATGGTCGAGAACAGGCAGATGGAAAAGAACTTATAAGAAACAAGGCAACAAGTGGAACAACTCCAAGTAGAGGTCTAGAAAGAAGCTCCCACATAGGTGTATCTAGAATAACTTAAGGAATCCATACTCGGTCAAGTATCGACATTGGGAGAGACAATGAGAAGCCTCTACGAGGGGCTTGTCACCATGCACAAAGCAGTTGTCTGCTTGCACAACATGCAACATAAGTGTAAAGATAATGAAAAATATCTCAAGGTTGTTCATACAACCATTGCTACTGTGCATGAGTGGGAAATGCATCATAAAGGGGCACCTCCAGAGTTCGTGAAGAAGACAAGGCAATAGGATGATTTAGAGAAAGCAGAGGTTCAAATTCTTATCCAGAGTAACAAATAGCTCAACTCATTCATCGCCAAAATTCATGCCTCATACACATGATTGTACAACAGTGTGAATCTCATGGTGAAGTCACGAAAGGTCCCTTCAATTGTCTCACTCACCCAAGCCAAAGGAAGGAACAAATTCAAGAAGGAGTTGAAGAAAACTTGGACTAGCTCAAGTAGATCACCACCAAGGAAGATCTAGAAGTGAACATGAAGAATATGAAAAGGAATATCAATACCATGTTTCTCCTGCTGAAGAAGGAAACTCAGATAGGTTCCAAGTCAGTGTACCTGAATGCAATAGAGGATAGAGTTCACTTCTAGCCTGATCCGATCAGACAATTTGGGGAAGTCATCGAACAATACAAATCTTGGTACCAATATGTGACTGAGGAACTACAAGTTGAAGTGGCTAAGTAGGAGTTTCCCCAAACTCAAGCTTGGCTTGTTTTGTCTTATTAGGCTATCTAGTTGACTCTACCTAACTTTGTCCTATATGGGTATGAGTATATTGTAATATTTTCTTTTGTAATAAATTGTAAATGAAATTCCAAGTGTCAATTGTGGAATGTGGAGTCATTTTGTAATGAAGTCCAAAGGTCATGGTTGAAGGAAGTCAAAGATTCATGAGGGAATTCCAAGAGTCACAAAGGGGAGATTATTAATCATCTCATTTGTTATAAATATACCCTCATAACTCATGTCAAATGATTTTTGCTAGGATTTTTGCTTAGTATCAGAAGCTTGGGAGCTTTGTTGAGATCCTTGGCATCTCCCTAGCATAGAAGGAGTATATTTCTTTGGAGGAGCAGGCGTTGGTTTCATGTTCCACTATTTGGACTAGTGGCTTGGCAATTATATATGTATGTTTGGGACTTTCACTTATAATAAAATCCTAGAGCCAACATGTTTTCATGCATATGTTGTGAATATAGTAGGACTATTCTTGTTATGTCTGCAATATATGTTATTTCATTTACACTAATGCTTATGAACTATTTCGTTTGCATTAGTATGAATCTTGTTGAATGCGTGTTGTTGTATATTTCAATCATGGTTATCTTTTGAACTATTTTTTAGGCTAACTTATGATTCCTTTTATGCTCATGTGTTCCTTTCTAGCTGCATAATTTTACATGCGTTATCGCAACCAAGGCATACCACTAAAACCCACTATTTGGGTAACTGGCTTGTATTCTGGATGGGGCTCATACTCCAAATGGTGTGAGGTCTAATTGGGACTTCATATCAAGGAGACCCTCTGAATGTTGGTGGGTCCAACATTGTCAACATTTCTGGCGCTAGAAGGAGGGTCATATTACAAGCTGAGCTCGTGAAGTCTATAGAACTTTCCTTATCTTTAAATGGCTTCTTCTCATATCTTAACCCTGGCATGTTTTTCAAGAACTGCAAATTTGAAAGTGCTTGCATGGATAATTAATGACTTGCCAAATCTAAAGTTCGATGGCGAGGGTGCAACAACCATTCTCGAGCACACTGCTCACTTTCTTGAATTTTGCACTCATTGCAAAATTCATTTTGAGGATACTACTTGCAGGTTGTTTGTCCTTAACATTCGAAGCACATGTCAAATAATGGTGTTACACATTCCCAACCGCTTCTATTCACTCTTGCGAACATCTTGTCAAGAAGATCTACCATGCCTTTGACATGCATGATTATAAATCTGTTTACAAGAAAATCATGCATCTTAAAAAAGCACCTGATGAATCTCTTAACAATTTTCATGGTTGCTTCATTCATTTCTGTTACGAATTTTTTGAAGGTGATATTGATTGGAATTTCATGAAAGAGAAGTTTGAATTTATTATTCATATTTCGATGAATCCAGTAGAATATGAATCCTTCGAAAGTCTCCCAACATACACTGGTTATGGAGCTCCTAAATTTGTGATGAATATAGTTGCTTTTCCAAGTGACTCCTCATCCTTTTCTCCTCAGAAAACTCTATTTATGTAGGTTGGGTTTGGAGACCTTGAGAGTTCATCTATTGATCTATCACCATCTTCTCCCACCCCACATATTCAGGATTTAAGAGTGTGTTCTGACTATGAATTTAATTTTACCAGTGATGTTCTTTCTCTTCAACCTCCATCTGTTGGTTCCTTTGGTCCCCCTGATTGTGATTTGTTATGTCCACCCATTTCAATCATTTCTTCTGATGTTCTTGGGGATCAAGTTTAGGACGGAGTTAGTATTGACTATCAAACTTGTGTTATCAATTATGATGACTATGTGTGGTTCTCAGTTTCTAAACAAGAATCTAGAATGCAATTTGAAGTTTCTCTTTTCTCACCTCTGCCTCATTATCCTGACATCTTACACGATCATGTCATACCTGTTGTATCTTTTGAAGAAATAGTTTATGACGATGCTAATTCTAATCACACTCGTGACTCATGGAATTTTAGTTTTACATTTGAACATGGAGAGGAAAAATCTTCTCTTCCTAATATCTCCAATCCATCATTTGATCATTTTGAAGAAACAAAGAGAGAAATTTCTTGTTTTCAATATCCTCCTCTCTGTGATTCATCAGATCATGAGGATGCCTTGATTCTTGATGATGGAATTTTTTTATCATAGATGTAGTGATTTATTCATTAAATCATCTAGTCATGACTTTATGTTTTCTACTGTCAATTTTTCTAAGCCACCGATTTTTGATGATATAGCTTCTAATGTGTTGGAACTACCGCAAGCTGTCGAGGCACTTTAGCCTATGTTGATGGTTATGAAAGGTTATCAGAGTCTTGATGCTAGTTCCAATCATGGTTAGGGTAGTACTTTATCTCTCAAGAATCCTCATCAGTTGATCACACAATTTGAAAATAAATCTATTTCACAAGTTTCACATCCTCCATTTGTTTTGCATGATCCGGTTGCTCAATCATTGGAGGAGTCATACCTTGTAAGATCATTTGAAAAATGCAAGTTTTCCAATTTCATTATGTTAGCCAAGATCGAAATTTTGGAGGAATGTTTTAGCACAACACCCCGTTGCAATATGCACGAACACCACAATGCATTAGCAAAATGTTTCACATGTGATTCCTTGTTGTATTTTTCTGCTTGTATTTTCAGACTTCGAATGCTGAAGAATTTAATGTTTTATCTTTTTGGTTGGATGTTATTCCTAAAAATCTATCCTGCTATTGATTCCCTCGTCTATATAGGTCAATTGATGCTTCAATGGTTACGCTGGAAGTTTCATTTTACGTAGGCTTGGCCTATTCTTGGTTAGTTTAGGAGTAGGGGTAGTTTTGTTTGTTTGTTTCTTTTGGTTTTGTTTTGATTGTTTTTCTGACCTATCCTTTTCTTTCCTTTTCATTGTAAATAAATTTTGCATGAAACTATGTTTGGTTTCTAAAGCAAGCATGTTGAAGTTCAAGAGGAAATTGTGCTACTGTCAATACTTGGTTATCTTTTATTCCCTCTCTTTGCATGGGCCTTGCACCTTTTATTCAATGATACCATGATGGAAAATATTTTTTTCTCAGAGAAAACCTTAGTGGAATTACGATGCTTGAATCTATAACTAGTTCCACCTACTCTAATTGGCTTTTTAATGATTGGTCAGTTTTCCTTGTCAACCAAGTCGAGTGGAGTAAGAAGGGGAGGAAACTTCAACAATTGAGTTGTATTTCAGAGGTGTATGAATAAACTTCTCTGAAGGAAAAACCTCCTCTTCTCTCAATAAGTCAAGATCTCTCTTCAGCCCCATGAAATCAATAATTGTCGATGTATAATTATTGAATAAAATGAAAAAAAATAAATAGAGGGCAAAAGAAGAGAAAGCCTTCCTACATAGGGAGGTGAAGCAAGAAACTTCGTTGGGGTATTGTCGAGGCTCAATGGAAATGGAAAAATGTTTGTGTCCTTGAAGTGACTCCGCCAGGGCATTTCCAGGCCTATTGGCAACGAAGCAACATTAGGGATGAAAACCTAGAATTTGGAAATCCTTTTTCATTTGTGTGTATATATACTCCCCATCCCCAATCGAGACAAATGAGTGTGACTTGTTTTTGTTAGTGTGTCGTCGATGAATAGAAAGATAGGGACTATATCTTTAACTTGAGCTAAGTAAAGAAGCTATAGTGATCAATGAAATGAAAAATACTTCCTGAAGTGTTGGACCTGGTTTACATGAGTTAAGACCCATACAGAGAGCTGGAGTTCTACAAGTGTGTCACCAATTGTTGTAGCTGCTACAACCACCCTCCAAAATTTTACCCATTCTTAGATTATGGAGCCTCCTTTCTACCCACAAGAGCTCATCATTCATTGTCGTCAAGTAATAATGCTATGTTAAATACTTATCACTCCATATGGTGCTTGTGATGTCTTATTTTGATCCTGACATGAACCTTTTCAAACACAAGCCATCTCCTGGCTTAACCTTGCAACATTGCCGGTTTTCCCTTCAGAAACTGTGCAATCTTGGAAGGCAGGCCAACCTTGAGGATTTTAATTGCGCAATCTTGAGAGGTAGGCCAATCTTGAGGTCAGAAATTGTGCAATCCTTCTTGGCAGTGTGAATGGTTAGTTTCTTGAAAAAGAAAAAAATAAAAAAGGGAAAAAGGTAATCCCTAGAAAATAGGGAGTGGAAAATTAGTCTTTCGAAGAGTGGCACAAGTTGATATTTTTAAATTTCCATCAAGTGTCGTTTTTCCCTTGATTTTAGGCATGTGCATTATAAACCCTAGCCTAGCCTAGAGATATATAATAGATGCCCCTAGATCTCATTTGAACATTCAATCTTGGAGCTCTAGCCTTCCCAAGGAGATCAAGGAGCCTTCGGTGAAGCTTGCGGTTTTTTTCCGAGAGTTTTTCTTTTTGTTGCTTTTTCTGTCACTTTTTGTCATTTCACTTATGTGAATTATTTTTCTTGATCTTCTCATAGTAGATGGATTTTTAACTCATATTAACTTGTAAAAGTGTTGGTTCAGTCTATCGTTCATTTTTACAAGTGTCACATCAACATCTTGTTTTTTCCCATTAATGGTCGTTATTATGACGCCTCATTGTGTATGTTTGTTTTTCCTTTTACATGTCAATTTTATGCACTTGATTCTCACTAATATATCTTACCCTTAGTCATATACAATCTTGCTTTCACTATCACTCAGATCTAGCATTTTCCCATCTCTTTCCAAGGCAGATCTACCCTTACTTGGTCAACAATATCCTTCTTCCACTGTGCATTTCACAACTATAATTCTGAAGCATTGTGCTTGGCCTCTGGTACTGCGCAATGTACAATCCCTAGCTTTTACAACTTCACATTTCCTAGTTCCAAGGCTCAAGCCTCACCCTTGACCACTGATTGTGTAATCTCTCCCTCAGTATGCCTAGGCTGAGACTGCACATTGTGTAGCCTCAAGCCTCAAGCCTCTCCCTTTCTTGCTGAGACTACACAATGTGTAGTTCCTAAGCTCAACCTCTTCCCTTCAGTTTAGGGATTACATAGTTCTACCTTTCAGAATTATGGTTGTTGTCTTGATCTTGTTTTGAGGGTTGTTTTTCTTGAGATGACTTATGTTTTCCATGAGTTCATTAGTATCCAATAGGTACTACAGTTTTCAAGCACTTCTCTTTGTCAGTTATTATTACTATGGTTCCCAAGAGATCTATCTCAAAGGACACCACTGAAAGTAACACTGATGATATTGTTGAGAATCTCCCTGTCACTATGCCAATTTTCTCCGACACTCAGCTATTCATCGAGAAAGACTCGAATATTAGATGACACAAAGTGGAAGATGTTTACACAACAAGAAATTTTAAAGAAGATCTTGAAGGTAGGAAGGTTTACATCAATGTCCAAAAGTCAATATTACACAAGATTGTGTGCAGGTATTCAACCTTTTTATGCGTAGACATCATCAACTATATTTGTCACATATGGATGTGAGGACCATGATTCTCAATAGTACCAATGGACGAAGGCTTGCCTCTTTTATGGCGCATGATTTTCACTTTATGTGTCATTTACCGCAACCATAATATTACATGGATTCCCACTTCTATGTGACCACCAACTACTTGAGCATGAAGGATGTTATCAAAGGCCGAGAGAAAGAACCATCCAAATTCCACCAGGCACCCAATGACACTTACAAGACTAAATATGTTAGGAAGGCATTTCAGTAATTTTTAGTTCTATGTTGTCGGCTCTATGGCCAAAAGAGTACTAAGACATTTCCTGAAGGATGGGAATTCTTGCTACATCAGGTTGTGAAAGAAGGAAAATCATTTAACTGGCTGGACTTGTTGGATCAAAAGTTGAGGACCCATGTAAATAATGCTAGGAACCCTCCCAAGGGTAATCAAGCCAGGTTCTACATGTCTGCTTACTTGTTGGATGAAAATTTTGCTCAAAACTCTTTTCCTTGCATGGGTTGGACTTGGAAATATAAGGATCCGGCTGTGCACATTTATTGCAAGTTGCTTTCCGATTGCAACCAAAAAGGAGTCATGGAGAAGCTGACGGATCACTTCCTCATTTGTACAAGATGATATTTGAGGAAGAGTCACCTTGCATGTCACGTGGGGCAATGGAAGTAGTGTCAGAATTAGTATATTTATTTTCCTCACCGAATGGTACCTACCTCACAGTGTTTTGGGGTTAGAAGTCTCCACATCTTCTACCGAGGTATGCCACTGAAAAACTATTCATGCAAGAAGTTTCTGATTATCTTTCCATAGGGTTATCAATAATGTTGCAGAGGAAGAAGAAAATTCCTTGGTCTGCTCTTTGCAAATCAGATTGTACGAGATCAAGAATCTAAAGGTTGTTGACACCAAAAACAAAGAGATAAAGAGATTTTCACTCGGTCGAATGGATTACAATCTATATGGCCCTCGGAATGTTTGCAAAGAACACTGTGCAAAGATTTATTTCCAATGGCCGAGTGGGACCTTTTATAGGCCCAAGGAGGAAAGGATAAAGAATTGTTACAATGCCTCTAAGCCCCGCCAACAAATCAGCTTCACAAGTACATCATAAGTTGCTGTGGAGGTAGAGGCAGCTCTGGAAGAAGAACCATTAGTGAGGCACAACCCAATGTGTGAAAAGGGGAAGTAGAAGGTTATGCACAATCCATTAGAAGAACAAATCCGCAAATAGAAAGAAAATCCAACCATCATGAAAGTGACCATAGAAGAAAGGAGAAAGAGAGAACATAGGAAGCAAGAGGAAGAATTGAAGTGGAAGGAAGAATAAGAAAAAAATAATGTGAAGAAAGACAAAGGAAATAAGAAGAAGAAAGAAAAAAGAAAGAAGAACAAGAAGCATCACTGAAGCAAGCTAAGGAAGAGGAACAAAGTTGGCTGCTGGAAAAAGAGAGCAAGAAATTGTAGGATAAGGAACTTTCTCAAGAAATTGAAGATCAACAAAACCAAGATGTTGATCTCACGTTGAGCACACAACATATCACTATTCAGTCTCCCCCTCCTCTGACAGCTGAGCAAGCTCTGAGAAAAGAAGAGGAAATTGTTCCTCTTTATGATGGTCTGGTCATGGATACGTATAATCTAACTTATAATGACCTTCAGAAGAAGATTGTACAAGCGATAAAGAAACACTTTCCGAACAATTTCACATATCCTTCATACATTAGAGAAAGGGTGATTGTGACAGATACCAAGAGGAATCCAAAAGCCATTGCTGCAACCAACTTGGCCTTTGCAGGTGTTACCAAGTCAAAAACACACTATCTCATGGCCAAGAATAGACAGATGGAAAAGAATTTATAGGCAACAAGGTAACAAGTGGAACAACACCAAGTAGAGGTCCAGAAAGCATATCCCACACAGGTATAACTAGAAGAACCTAAGGCAACCATACTTGGTGAAGTATCGGCATTGGGAGAGACAATGAGAAGCCTCTATAAGGAGCTTGTCACCATGCACAAAGAAGTTGCCCACTTGTGTGACATGAAACTAAAGTGTAAAGATGATGCTAAAGCTCTCAATGTTGTTCATATAGTCATTGTTTATACCATGCATGAGTGGGTAAGGCAACATAAATAGACACCTCCTGAGTTGGTGAAGAAGATAAGGAAACATGTTGAGTTAGAGAAAGAAGAGGTTCGAATGCTTATCGAGAGTAATAAACAACTCGACTCATTCATCGCCAACATTCAGGCCTCATACACATGATTGTAAAACAGTGTGGATTTCATGGTGAAGTCACACAAGATCCATTTAGTTGGCTCACTCAGTGAAGCCAAATGCAGGAACAAAGTAAGGCATGAGGTTGAAGAATACTTGGACCAGCTAAGGCATATTTCTATGAAGGAAGATATAGAGGTGAATAAGCAAAATATGTAGAAGTACATTGGTGGCCATGTCTAGATCAATACCATGTTTCTCCTGTTGAAGAAGGAAACTTAGAATAGTTCCAAGTTAGTGTACCCAGATGCAATGGAGGCTCGAGTCTGCTTCTAGCCTGATCCCATTGCACAGTTTTGGGAAGTCATCGCAAAGTACAAAGCTTGGTACTACTATGTGAATGAGGAACTACAAGTTGAAGTGGTTGAGTTGGAGTTTCCAAAAACTCAAGCTTGACTTATTTTGTCTGATTAGGTTTTCTAGTTGACTCTACCCAATTTTTTTCTATATGAGTATGAGTATATTGTAATATTCTTTTGTAATTAATTGTAAGTGAAATTCCAAGTGTCAATTGTGGAATGTGAAGAGTCATTTTGTAATTAAGTCCAAAAGTCATGGTTGAAGGAAGTGAAAGAGACATGAGGGAAGTCCAAGAGTCACAAAGGGGAGATGATTAGTCATCCCCTTTGTTATAAATATACCCTCATTAACTCATGTAAAAGGCTTTTGGCCGAGATTTTTTCTTAGGATCAAAAGCTTGGGAGTTTTCTTGAGAGCCTTGGCTTCTCCTTAGCATAGAGGGAGTATCTTTCTTTAGAGGATCAGGTGTCGGCTTCATGTTCCATTATTAGGACTAGTGGTTTGGAAATTATATATGTATGCTTGGGACTTTCACTTATAATAAAAGCTCAGAGCTGGCACATTTTCATGCATATGTTGTTAATATAGTAGGACTATTCTTTTTATGTTTGTAATTTATGTTATTCAATTTATATTAATGCTTATGAACTATTTCATTTGCATTAGTATGAATCTTGTTGAATGTATGCTATTGCATATTTAAATCATGCTTATCTTGTGAACTGTTTTGCAGGCTAACTTATGATTCATTTTATGCTCATGTGTCCCTTTCTAGTTGCGTACTATTACATGATTCTAAGGGGCTCACTCACTTTTCCTTCGTGATATTAAATCCTTTCATGCATTGCACTTGACTCATCACAAAGTCACAAATACATCATTATATGTGTTATTGCAACCAAGGCATACCACTAAAACCCACTATTTTAGCAACTAGGGCATATTCTGGATGGGGCCCCTACTCAAAATGGTGTGAGGTCTAATTGGGACTTCATATTGGGGAGACCCCCTGAATGTTGGCGGGTCCAACACCATCAACAAACCATTAACTTCGAGTTTCCCAACCTAGAGCTGGTAAGCCTGGTTAGCTCTCTTATTTGGTTCAATTTTCATATTGATTTAGATATGAAAGAAATATTTATGAGGGAGTCCATCCAACAATAATGTGATTCTCTTTAGTATATTATCCAAGTGATTCTTTTTGGCCAAGTTCTATTCTAAAGATGTTGAATAATAATAAGTGAGTCCCCAAGGATAACAATCTATGTGACTTGAATAGATTTGGGTATAAGTAGACCTTGCAACAGATCATGCATTTCAACCTGGTCATCAGTCATATTTCCCAACCTTCATGCATGAATTGTACCCAATTTTCCTTCAAGGATTTACAACACCCCTCCGCCTATTACAACCCCTAAAAATTAACAAAATATTAGGTTTCAACAATACATTGTATTTATTTACCTTCAAATAATTAAATATAATTATTAAAAGTTATATGGTAAGCTAGAAGAAAAAATTATATATCCATAATAAATAATTTAAAAATCCTTAAAGAATAATATGAGTCCCACAAAAGCCCACAAGGTGTAGCTCAATTGGTGATCACCTTGTTATGAAGTAATATGTAAAAGCATGAGATTCAAAGTTCAAATCCCTGTGGGTTAGACTGACAAAAAAGGAAATATGAATCCCACAAATGATATACAACAAACATTAAAAGTTGCTTTTACATAAATATTAATTATTCTTCCAAGAATAAAATTTCGTTCATGAATAATTTCCAGCTAATGTCATGGTATCCTCATATGCATGAGCTACACCATCTACAACACATTTATTTATATTAATCATTAAATTTTCTTTCTTTTTTCTTTAATCCAAAATTATGGCATCAACTATAATATATACAAGTTCTATGTTCTAGGGATTTGGTACCCTATGTTGTTTTAACAATTTTTCCATGTAATTCCATGATCTAGGCTTCACCAATCAAACTTAACACTAAGAATCGACTTATGTATACTACCAAAGAAGATACCTGAGGTGATGATTTCCATCCAAATAATCTCCCATGTTTCCTCATTTCATGATTTAGTGGGAATCGTATATGTATTTCCTCAACATTCTCAATAAGATTTCCATGTTGCACTTGGGTCTACCATATATTAGTTTGCCTATTACATTTCAAAATCCTTCATAATACTTGAGATACATGACAATTGTTTTTTTTCCTTGTAATAAGTCAATATTCATTGGAAGATGAATGAATTGTGTCCACTATCATCTGATCATTGAAAATTTTACTGAAAATTATTAAGAACACTTTTTTAATACTCTACCTTATTATTCCATTTCTCTATGACAATTAGGTAAGCCTCATTATTGATGGTGTCTTCCACTTTCTTATGCATGATGCAATTCCTTCATTGAGTTCTTTTATAGTGTCCTCATTCTCTTTTCGATGTAATAAATACAGTTTACTTGTGGGAAAATTAGTTTGACCTTCATCATCTATATACCACAAGTTGGTTGGCTCTGATCACTCAATATCTCTAATGGATTCCTTGTACCTTAATACTAAGACATCATTGAGTATAATAATTAGATGTCCAATGAGTGCATTTTTTTTCCTTCTTTCATGTATACCTTAAAACAAATGTTCAATTCATACAACTTGCCACCTAGACTAACCATGTCTCTCAATTTTGTAGTATGTATCCAT
>APFE030974938.1:13875-26164 GCA_000404065.3 Pinus taeda | reverse complement strand
ACCACATGGGGCCACCCAGTGGGGGCTGGCCCATGTGGGCCAAGCGAGTTCAATCCTCGCCAACCCCACATCAAATGGCATTGTTAAGTGTGGTGGGGTGTGGGTCGGGTCCACTAGAGGTGGCTTGCCCATAGCCCTTAATTGTAATATATATATATATTATATATATATATATAGCAGTGGATTATGTGGAGGGCTCAGCAGGGTAATGGCCGCCAAGCTATTAAAATTTAAAATGTTATTTAAGGTTGCGGGAGGGCTGGCGGGGGTCGCGGCCTGTCAGTCCAATTTTAATTAATTTTTATGTTATGTAGTTTTGGGGTGGTCCCATATATATTTTTTTGTGTTATATAATAACAAATTGGCCATTTTTGAAAATTCAAAAAATGACCGATCGAGAAAAATTAATCAGGCCACAAATTTTCCCAGAATCTGGGCAAGGTTGACCGAAATCCGGTGGTGGGATTTTGTCCAAATTGCATCCTCCTTAAGCCTGCCCAGTCACCAAAGTCAACCTAAACTTTGATTGCTCCTAATTTTCGTATACGAGCTCGGATTGACGAACCATTCACACTATCGTGATCAGGATGACGAGATCTATGCTTTAGTCCTAGTTTGAAAGAATTCTGATCATTTTGATTTTTGAGCTTCCATAAGCCCTCTTTGTCCTCAGTGTGTTGCTAGAGCCACTTGGATAAATCCTCCCCACTGAGGAGCTTTTGGTCCTCCAAAAGCATGAAAAATAATCTGCAACTTCGCTATACCTTGTTTGCATCACAAGTGTCCTTGAAAAGGTCTCGCTTCCATCTCCTTCACCTTTGTTCTTCTGAGCCTTAAGCGATAAGCTGACACCTACAACCTTTGCAACCTGTAGCACATTGTTTCACAAATTACATGCTTGACTTTCATGACTAACTATTGACCCAAGTATCCCATACTTGCCACGAGTTTATAACACATACTCGGTGGTTAAGTTTACATCAAGATGGACACAATACCCCAGCTAGGAAAACAAGGACAACATATCATTGTTGCTCCAACAAGTGATGTAAAAGACATCATCACTACAACACATGATTTACAAAGATAAGGCCAAACACTATTGTTGCTTTGAAAAGTGATGGAAACACAACATCACTCTCACAGTTTATCATGCAACTCAAAATAAGACCAAACATCATTGTTTCCTAATAAGTAATGGAAAACACATCATCAATTTTACATTTTAAATTGAAACAAATGATTTACAAAAGCAGGACCATGAAATGCTAACTTATCTAGAAACCATTTTTCACTTATCAAGGTGAATGGTTCGCCTCCTTGTGGCACATTCGATAGTCAAACAATTGCTTCACCTAGTTCATGCACCGACACTTTCTCTTTAAGGCGATGCTTTGGATGGAGCCTCCAACAATTGGCTCTTTGATGGCCACTTCTATCGTAATGACTACAATAGGTTTTCTTCCACCAGATCTCCTTAACATGTTTCTTTACCTGTTGTTGAGAGGGTCTTTTTCCTCCTCCTTTTGTGTGCTTCCATTCTTTTCCAACACTTAGAAAATGTATGGTTATGTAATCCACACAAGTACCTGTTTTTTGATTCCATGATTTATGTTCATCTTTAACAACATGATTATAACCGAAATGAACATTTGAATGTCGAGACTGGTTATACCTTTCCTTGTTGTCTCTAGCGTAAGTATGGCGATGAGAGCTTGCCTTAGCTCTTTCCCTTCAATGGGCATTGCCATGGGATGATGGGGGTGCATTCCCATCATTCTCTTTCCTCAAATATTTCAACGATGTCTCGAAAGAATCTAACACCTTCGAGCATTCTCCCTCGATGTATCTCAAGCCTGCAAATTTAGGTCTCTGCACAACCTCCAATGGTTGAGTTATTCCTTGGTTATTAACACCAAGTTCTTTTTCCTCCTCGTGCCTCGTCCTGGTAAGGAGCCTCATGTTTGTCCTTGTAATTGGGATCTCCAAATTTCCAACAGAAATCATACTATATGAAGATGAAACTAAAAGGAAATCAACATCTTTTACCTCCTTTGTCGATTTGGAAAGAATTGACGAGAGCTTCTCATCATCTATTGTTGGTGGTTCACTAGCTGTCTCTACGCATTCCCCAACTTCCTTTTGGACATAACCAAGTCCTGTTCGACAGGGTAATTCTTCTAATTTGATGGGGTTGACAATGCCTTGGCCATTAATGCCCAAAACTTTTCCTTCATACCCCATTCTCTTCAACAGTTTGGAGCCAATTCCTATGGTATGATTTTCGAAAATAGTGAAATCATCATCAGGACACATACATGAATTCAAAGAACTACTTTTTACCTAACATGGGTCACGCTGCAACTTTTCCAAGGCCCCATCCTTTGGTTTTAGCTGTCGTAGAAAACTATTTTTCTTCTCTTTCTCTTTACGTAGACTCATCTTCAATTCAACGTTATCTGTTTGAAGACTTTGGTTGTTTTTCTTCAGTCCTTCCAGGGCCTCTTCCATGGCTTGCAACTAAAGCTGCAATTGCTCCTTTTCCTTTGACTCTTTTTATAGAGGTTCATGCATTATTTCCACTCTTTGGGAAATTTTGAGCATGGTCTCGTACATCGCTTTTTCATCCTCTGTCGCTGCACGTTCCATTGTTCATGCTTGCAATTCACATCCACGCAAAGACCGCTCTGATACCACTTGATCTGGGTCTAGGTGTGATGAAGGACCCTTCCAAGACCTTTTAATTTTATGATGTGTTAAATATTATTTTTAAAAGAATATAAGTGAATACATCTGCATGTTGTAAAGAAGAGGAACATGTCAATCATCAACACATGAAAACATAATCCATTGATAACGGAATTTGTCAAGGAGGGACTACGTCTCCGAGCCCTGGTGTCAATATGGTGTAGGATGCTAAACTAAGTGTTGTGAATAGTGATGATGTACATAAGAGGTGATGTCACTATCATACAAGGAAAATTCCCTCACGTAGGAGTGCCTCCAAGAGATGTTCTGCTACAGGAACTCTCAGTCAAAAAGGACTCCTATCAGTATGACATAAACTCATGCACGATGAGCATCCCGCTAACATAGCATAAAAGGGATCTTAATGCAAACATACATGATGACAACATGAGTATCCCATCAGCATGACGACAAAGGGATCTCAAACAAAACATGACGAATCATGACAACAAGTACATCCCACAAATTATTCTGCATCACATCAAGCAGTAATCATGAAGCAAAGTAAGAAACAAGATGCCACATCAAACATCAAACTGGGATTTATGCAGCACAATGCATAACAGAAAGAAATACATGAACACACTACATATACCTCACATCCAGAGGCCATCTGAAGAAAAGGATGTCAAACTTTTGAAGTTGGTTGTACCATCAGAATTGTGGCAGTAAATAGTGCAAAATCGAGTGTCAAATTTCTGAATTTTGAGAAAATGGAAATTTGGGACTTAAGGAATCTTTTAGGTTCCCCTAGATTCCTCAAATATGCCCTCCTCTAAGTCCTTTGCAAATCAGCTACTGAGATTAGGAAACTGACTGCGCCATCGGGTTCATGTCGCTGAGAGGTGTAAGATCAATATAAAGTTTGTCCAATTTGGACACTACAAAAATTTCATCCTCCTCAGAATTTTTATGAATCATGGTTCCACCTACAATAAATTAATTAAGAAAAACTTCCTCGATTTCTGTAACCTCCCCTGGTTCCTCCATGCCTTCGGTGCACTGATGAAATTCTGGGTTTATACCAATTTATAGGTGGAATTTGCAGAAAGCATCATTGGTGCATTGGCAATAATAGCAGTTTGTTGAAGAGGGGTCGGGTGGTCAAACCCCACCCCTCCTTTTTTAATACATTATGGTTTTCAAAACCCTCATTTCTTTTTTTTAAAATTGTATTGATTTGATTTGGGGTTCGGGTCTGCATTGGTCAGCCTGCCCCATACCCTCCGTAACCATATATTAGCTGGCACATTAAATGTTTTGGGTCATTATTTTTTTGGTTGGGGTTTGCCACCATATGGGGCCGCCCGGTGGGGGCCAGCCCACGTGGGCCAGGCAGGTTTGATCCCCGCCGGCCTCACATCAAATGGCATTATTAAGTGTGGTGGGGCATGGTCCAGGTCCACTGGAGGTGGCCCGCCCACAACCCTTAATTGTAATATATTATATATATCATTATATATATATAATATATATATATATATATTATATATATATATATATATATATATATGCAGTGGATTATGTGGAGGAATTGGTAGGGTAATGGCCACCAATCCATTAAAATTTAAAATGTTGTTTAAGGTTGCAGGACGGCCAGTGGGGTTCACGGCCTGTCGGCCCTATTTTAATTAATTTTTATGTTATGTAGTTTGGGGGGGCCAGGGGTGTGGGCCCTGTTGGAAATAATACTGAGAGGGGGTGAATCATATTATCACATCAATAAAACGTTTCATTTCCATATTCAGATTCATATATGCTACTTCCACAACTTCTTATGATTCAGTTAGATGATCCTTAATGAGTGCATTATAACATTATCAACCATATTAACAGTAAACAGATCCAGTAAAATAGAACAGATCATCACACATAAGTCACACACATGAAATCCATGATATAAGGTGGAAACCAAATGTGGGTCAAAACCACCTGTTGCAAGTCATCGCAAGTCATCTCAATCTTATTCTTAATAAGAAAATCCTTTTACGATATTTCTGTACTGGTGCAGTCTTATACCAGTACGCAGGCTTCTACCTGCAGAGAGCTACAACCCCCATAGTTCTTGTACTAGCCGATCCATTTACTAGTACACAGGTTGCTACCTGCTATAATGCTCCAACTGCTATTGGAAGGGAGCTAGCACCCCCTTAGCTCTTGTACTAGCTAAGATACTAGTACGTAGGTGCCGGCCTACAATATTCTTTCCTTCGGGTACCACGTTTCATTAATTTTCATACTGGATACACCTGAAGCACAACACATAATCTGAAAGGCCACGTTTCATCCAATTTTCATACTGGACCCATTAACCTCATTGAATCACATAATCAATCAATCTTTTGAATCACCCAAACACCAAGATAATATGTGAGATATCAACTAGATCTAGTACATCAGATCACACAAAGATAACTCATTAAGAGCTTTATCCATTCAACCATAATCATGTTGTTATCAGAACTCAATATCATTAACCAGACATCAATTATGCACCCAGAACCATGCAGAATAATCAAATGGTAGTTAAATCAAATATCAAGCAGGGTCCGCAACTTCACCACTAGACATCTGCGGGTATCCGCACTTACGCCTTCTGCTGCTCTGCGGGTATCCGCACCTCTGCACACTTCTTCTTTGAAGGTATCTGCACTGTGCCTTTATTCTGTTCCGCGGTTATCCGCGCCTTCACCATGTTGCACCTGCGGTCCTGTGGCTACATACGCATCTGCGAACACTTCTTCTCTGCGAGTATCTGTACCTGCACCGCGTCGCACCTGCGGTCCTCCGGGTATAGATAGTTTTTCAGTCTTCAAGCATACCCCAGACTGTCAGATCTACAGATCTGATCATGCGCCATGAAGATATTCAGATCTAGCTATCACTGAGATCTAGCTATCATTTAGATCTAGCAATCTCTCACCAACCGATCACAAGTATTTCAGATCTAGCTCACCTTAAGATCTTCAACCCAAAAGTACATTATTCCAAATGATCCCCTTTCCTTTTTAAAGGCAATCTTTTCACAATACCATGGTCCAAAACCATAATAACATAATACCATGAACCCAATACTTGGGATCAATACTTTAGATGCAAAACCATGGACCAAAACCATAGGATCACCATACCACGGACTAGATACCATGGATCACCATAGGATTCCCACGTGTGTGCACTTTTCTCTCCATGGAAGTTTGTGCACTGGGGTCCACACCTTCTGTTCGGACAACCTGCGGACATGACTGCACTTCTTGTTAGGCTAACCTGCGGGTCCGCACCTTTTGAACTGAGTACCTGCGATCCTCTTATTTTCTTCCATTCTGAGAGGCTGATCATGAATCTTTGCTACTGGCCTATTGCACTAAGATCTGTCACCTGTATGAGTTGCCATCAAAAGGACAACAATTGTCTCATAATGCCAACAATCTCCCCCTTTGGACTTGATGGCAAAGCTAACTTATCATACGTAGACTCATCATCTGATTATATATATAGGTGAGATGTTATTCTATGAGTGGGTTGCCATCAAGTACAACACATGCATCATAATGCCAACAGGCCCACCACCTCATATGTATATTTTTTGTTTTATATAAATAACAAATTGGCCATTTTTGAAAATTCAAAAAATGACCAAAGGAGACAAATTAATCAGGCCCAATCTGGCCCAGGTTGACAGGAATCAGGTGGCTGCATTTTGTCCAAATTGCAGCCTCCTTAAGCCTGCCTAGTCACCAACGTTAACCTAAACTTTTACTGCTTCCATAAGCCCTCTCTGTCCTATGTGTGTCTCTGGAGCCACCTAGATCATTTGATCTTTCAAATCCAGGTACATGTCAAAGCATACATTTCAAGCATCCACATCATTTTGTTTCTCATCTTGATGAGGACATGACTCCACCAGAAGTATTATTATACTTGAAAGTGATTTTGTTTTTCAAGTAGGGTAAGGTAGAAAAAAAATGAAAAAAAGAGAGGAAAAAATAAAAATATCAGGTGAAAACCTCCTTGGAGGCACCTCAGATTGGCTCATTGATTGAAACCTCCATGAGGCAGTTAATTGGTTGGAAAAAAATAAAAAATAAAAAGAGAAAAAAAACATCCTAGGTGAAAACCTTCTTTGAGGCACCTGGGCAGACCTACTAGTTGAAAACCCCATTGAGGCGACTAGTAGACCTAGAAGAAAAAAATTAGAAAAATAAAATTTCTCCATGTATCTCTTTGATGAATGTAGGTTCTCTCCAACATCTACAAGGAACAAAAACAAGTTGGCACCAAAGAAAAGAAAAAATAGGTCAAACCTTGTCAAAATAAGTCAAATTTTGACTTTCTCCTCCTTTCCTCAAATGCTCCAAAAGGACCAAGGCCATGAAAATCCATCACTCTCATCTATTTCCACCATCCACCCATCATTATCAAGCTTCTACCATTCAATTTAATTGTTGTCCTAAAAAACTACAAGATGCTTTGTTTTACTAGGATAGAAAAATACATAGAGCAGAAATTTGTTTTTGCCATAATTTGAAAACCATGCATCCATTTGTCAAGTTGTTTCAGGGGGAGATGCATATTGATGATGGTAACATGACCAAGAAATTTCAGCAAATTCCAATGCACGGTTTCCAAGAAATAGGCCTCCATCACCTTCAACCATTTTTTGGTTTTCTCAAGATTTGCGCATTCATTGAACAATTTTTTTTTATGGGGAGTTGCATAATGATGATGGAAACATGCTCAGAAAGTTTCAGGTAAATCCGTTCTATCATTTGGGAGATATGGATAAAACAAGTCGTTTTCCTAAAACCCTACAAGATTCCTTGAGATCCTATAGGATACAGAACAACACCTACATGATTGTCAATGAGTAGTTTTAAAAGGGAAAAATAGAGTTTGGCTTCTTCAAGCAGTGTTAAGGAGGTAGGCTCTACATTTCCCCACATTTTTCCAAGTGAAAGGAACATTAAAAACCCTTCTAGTGTGTTGAAAGTGATTGCAGCATAAGGGAATTGTATACACATAATTTTAAAATTTGGTATCAGACCTATACAAACCTCCATCCATCAGAGGAAAATGACAAGGTAAACCCATCCACACAGTGAGGATTCATAAGCACCCTCCTATACTAGAGATATTCACAAGGCACAATTGAATGGGTTTCTTTGGAAAATTGAGGGGATATGATGATGAAGTAGCTAGAGATTTGCAGTCAGCCTCAACATGGAGATCCATAGGTCAAAGAAGATCCTCCAGAGCTTAGCAGTAGCATCAGGATCATCAACATCACCATCCAACACCTGCACATCAACATCAACTCAGCAGCAACATGCAGGTCTCTCCAACAACCATCAGGTAGGGTCCATTTATGTAATATTCTTGAGCTCTTCTCTTGAGCATATTATAGTTGGAAATTTGTTGTCAATGCATGAGAGATGAGGTTTTATAAGCTAAGGATGGGTTAGCAGTTTTAGCTGCCTTCAACTAGTTAATTGTACCTCACTCCTTCACTCATGCAATGTTGAAAATTCACATTGTGAAGGGTGATGATTTCAAGGAATGAGGACAATAGTTAAAAGAAGAATTTTTTGCAAAGGCCAAGTCACCACAACACTCCAATCCCTCCATCCACTTCATATTCACTATCTATTCATCATTCATCCATCCCATTTCATTCTTGAGAAAAAAAAAGAAAAGCATCCTCTCCATTTTCACAAACCTACACTACTCCCTTTGAGCCCTAGCATCATCATCCAATCCCTCTTCATCATTTCTCATCACTCCCATATAGTTAGAAGACCCTGAAAGAGGAGGAATGACTACTACGGGAAGGAAAAATATTGCTACAAGAAGGAAGAAATTAATAAATTATGCTAAACCCCAAGATGGAAAAGCTTAAGAGAGACCTAATCAAAACAGAAAACTCCAAAAGGCCATTAGGCAATCGTCTAGGCCACAAGAGAGAAGAATAAGGCAACAAAAGGAAATGAGGCATTCACCATGAAATCAGAACTCAAATTGTAGTGATAAAAAGAGGATTTCCAAGAGGTATCTAATCTCTTTATAGGTTTTGTCCAAGGCCTAAAATATGTTATAAAAATGGGAGAAAGGCATGGAATTCAAGTAAGAGTCTGCCCTAACCTCAGACTATCATTTATGATCAAAATGGGTTTCTTGTAGTTTTAACGGTGTTTCCTGTAGTTTTGACAAGAATTACTATATGATGTCCTAGTTCTCATCTAAATGCATTCTGAAAGTGTTATAGGTGTCAAAATGGTGGAACAAGGTAGAAAAAGGTTGATAAGGGTGTGGAAGACCTTGCCAAACTAAAAGATATTCAAGAACCCATCTTGAATAAGGGGAAGAAGGCAAGCTACTGGTCTAAGGAAACAATGATTTCTCTTTGCACAAATATGTTTTTGGGCTTGTCCTTGCAGAAATTACAGCCAAGATTCTTAATGCACAAGAGAGAGACCACCAGGGCCATGAATGAGGCACAATGAGGTCACTAAGTTGCTCAGAGGATGAGCAACACTTTCAGCAAGGGGGTATGATGGGCCTTTAAATTAGATATAAATTAAGGCCCATACCTCTAAATTAAATATTAATTTAAGGCATATGACCATCCTTCAACACATTAAACCTCTCTTTCTGCATTAGATAATTTATTTTAAACTTTAAAATATTCATTAGGAAGGTTTATGAATAATTGGATATTTGTGCCTAATATTATTTATTTTTGTAGAATATTATAAGAATATTGGGCAGATTATGAAGATTTGGAGGAAGAGATAATTTAGGGACTTGCTCCCTACTACAGGAGGATCAATAATAAATAATAAATCAACAAGATATCATGGAATTATGGCACAGATTGTGGAACTCCAATGATTAAGAAAATATAGGAATGTATTCCCTACCATTTAATGCAAATTCCTAGTATTGGGGACCAAATCCACTAATCAAGGGATTTTGGTGGGGAAAGCTTCCTCCATTCATGGGGAATGATTCCTAGTCATTTTTTATAAGTACCGAGTCGAATTTTCCTCTAGGGAATTGATCTGATTCTCACCCTATGAGTGACCTCAGTTGAAGATTTAATAAACAAAGGTATTACAGACTCATGTGTTGGTGTGTGTTCTGTGTGATTGAAACAATGGATCGATCAGATTTCCAATACACAGACATTTTGAATGGGAAGCCAGCAGAGAAATATAGTAAGCAATAATAGACACAAATAATTTTTAATTAGGAGTTCACCCTAGTCTCCAGGGCTACCTCTCCAGTCCAGATTTAGTGGTGACCTTATTTTATTGTGCCTTTAAAGCAGAGAGTTACAAATGCAGGGACTCAATATGAGTTCTCCTGAAGCAAATTTTGCTTGGCAGGGTGGCACATGGATTCCCCAAGCCACTTGGAGTACACAGACTCTTATTCTTCCTACCCTCTCTGTGACTCTCGGTCTACAGTGGAAAGATCCAACTATGGTGTTGAATCCCAGACAGATTCCCCTACGGGAAGGCTTGATTATTCAAGCTCTTGGTGCTCGATGCTACTTGTGGTCAGCTTGGCCCTCTATCTCCTCTGCTCGGCTTTACTGCTCTCTGTCTCTCTCGTCGTTTGGACTCTTTGATCTGAATCTCTCTTCTCTTTCTCCCCAATCTATCGTTCGCTGTCTCGGCTCATGGCTTTAGCAATTCGACCTCCATGCTTGTTCATTTCCTCTCCTTCCTGCGTTGATTCGCCTGTCACCTAGGTGCTTGGAATTCCCTGTTCGGCGTCAGCATAATGTTCAGGAAGTCGCCACATGTCTCCATCAGAACTGCGCCAGCCGCTTGTCGATTCGTCGCTTTCTCCACCGTGGCGGTCAATCGGATTCCAAATCCTCTCAAATCGTAGCTTAATCTTATGTCAATTCCTCTCTGTCTATCAGGTGCAATCTCGGCCGTCCGATCTGGGCTCCTCTAGATCCAACGTCATTCACTCATCAAGCGTGGTCAACTTGCTTGACCGTTAACGCGTAATCGCAGTAGTTTCTCTCTCTCCTCTGCTGCCACGCGTCAATCGTTGATTGTGATCGCTTCGTTGTTTCCAAACCCGCTTACCATTCAAGGGCGTCCAGGGGAAACTGCCGGTTTTCGGTGTGGGTGCCACATTTTTTTCTTCAGTGCCTTTTCCTTTTTCCACCCATGGTTCCTTGGTTCCTCCATGCGATCAGGTGCTAGAGGCTCTCCACTTTAGCCCTTTTTTCCTATCAATGCGCGATTAGCGCTAATCGCGCATCAAAATCTGCCTCCTTTCTCCGATCCGGGGCTCCCAGGGGCTGTTTTGGCCTCCTGCGCAGTCTCCATGGGCCTCGTTCAGTGCGCTTTGACCGAGGTCCTCGTCATTCTGCATCGGCTGCCATGGCCACTAGTTCAAGGCGTTTTCGATTACTATTTGGATTCTTTTAAGGGTTTGTTCGACCTGTTTTTAGTCACGATTCTTGACAGTATTTCTATGGATCCAATTCGGATCACAACCTCCTAACTGAAAAGCTTTTGGACCACCAAAAGTTGGTCTTCTTCAAGAATCGACTAAGTGAGGAAATTGTTGTCTTACTTGTTCAATCTCAATCCACTTTGCACTGCTCGACTTCGAACCTTTAAGTCCAATCCTGAGGTATTCCACCTGTCCACTGCGCGTCGTCCTCACCTTTCTGTCTAGCACTGTGTCTTCCTGCAACTCATTAAGATATTCAGGTAGCAGGTCCTCAATAGAAGGTAATTGACTCTGCTCTTCAGGGTCCTCAACCATTGAAGGTTCAAACAACCTCAAGCAATCTACATTTACGACTGAGTAGATGTGCATGTAAGCTAGTAGATCAAGGCGGAAGGCATTTTCACCAATCTTCTCAAGTATCCTGAAGGGTTTATACCTGATAGGTTTTAAATTTTTACCTTCACCTTGCAGCCTGTCCTTGCTGATATACAACCAGACTTGGTCTCCAACTTGAAAACTATTCTCCATCCGATGCTTATCATGCCTAGCCTTGTACTTGGCCTGGCTCTTTTACAGCTATTCCTGTACTGCTTGATGGATCTCCTGGATCTGTTCAATGAACCTAGTTTCCTTGTCCACATCACTGTGTCCCTCAACCATGGTGTCTTTACCAAAGTCCAAGGGAGACCTTGGTATGAAACCAAAACAGGTCTCAAAAGGAGATCTTTGTGTAGAAGAGTGTTTTGGTCTATTGTAAGCATGTTGCACATAACACAAATGCTCATCCCAAAGCTTAGGAATTTTTCTGCAATATCCTCTCAGTAATTGAATCATTGTCCTTTTAACTACTTCTGTCTGGCCGTTTGTGGATGAAAAGTTGTGCTTTTCTTTAATTTGGTGTCCATTAGTTCCCACAGACTTGACCAAAACGTCCCCACAAATCGATTGCCTTGATCAGATATAATAGAAGTGGGTAGTCCAAAATGAACCCATACATGTTCAAAGAATAATTTTGCAGTTTGTTCAGCTGTAATCTGTTTACTACAGGGTATTAAAATACACA
>APFE030974938.1:0-10821 GCA_000404065.3 Pinus taeda | reverse complement strand
TTCTAAATTCTTGAGTATACCCTTGCACACTTTGCCCTTTCAACTGCCGAAGAGTTTTCCAACTCATCATGGCTTGTTACATGTAGGCCAATGGATAGAACTGCTTTTTGATGGCAGATACAAAATCACTCCAGACAGAGATGGTCTTACCATGCTTCTTCACATCAGCTTGAGTTCTACCTTCCCACCAAACCAAGGGAGTGCCTCCTAGGCGTAGGCTTGCCAACTGAATTTTACTCTTGTTTGAGTCTATGTTTTGTACCCTACAATACACATCAATTTGTCTAATCCAATTGTCCAACTTTTCAGCATTTAACTCTCCATCATATATAGGCAAACCAAATTTGACATCTAATTTAATCAAGGATGCCTTCTTGTTAGGGCTACTAGGAGGTGTAGGAAAGCTTTCTTCTTTTCCCTTCCCTTTTGAGTGGTCATGGGAGTGAGACTCATCTTCTTCTTTTTCTTGTTTAGAACCTGATGAATCTTCTTCCTTATGCTTTCTGAAGTGCTTGTACAATTCTTCTACCATAGACTTCATAGCTAGGAAAATTTCTACGAACTGGGGGTCTGGCCCTATGGAACCCTCTTCTGACATTGTCTTTCGAGAATAGACTCTCCCAATTTCAGGATTAGTTTCCACCAACTCTCCTTCTCCTAATTTGAGCTTTGATCTTGTGATCATTGACAACTAAACCAACACAAGCTTGTCTAACCTTACAACCTAGAGCTCTGATACCACTTGATTTGATTCTCACCCTATGAGTGACCTCAGTTGAAGATTTAATAAACAAAGGTATTATAGACTCATGTGCTGGTGTGTGTTCTATGTGATTGAAACAATGGATCGTTCAGATTTCCAATACACAGAAATTTTGAATGGGAAGACAGCAGAGAAATACAGTAAGCAATACTAGACACAAACAATTTTTAATAAGGAGTTCACCCTAGTCTCCAGGGCTACGTCTCCGGTCCAGCTTCAGTGGTGGCCTTATTTTATTGTGCCTTTAGAGCAGAGAATTACAAATGCAAGGACTCAATATGAGTTCTCCTGAAGCAAATTTTGCTTGGTAGGGTGGCACTTCGATTCCCCAAGCCACTTGGAGTACACAGACTCTTATTCTTCCTACCCTCTCTATGACTCTCGGTCTATAGTGGAAAGAGCCAACTGTGGTGCTCAATCCCGGACAGATTCCCCTATGGGAAGGCTTGATTCTTCAAACTCTTGGTGCTCGATGCTGCCTGTGGTCAGCTCGACCCTCTGTCTCCTCTGCTCGGCTTTATTGCTCGTTGTCTCTCTCGTCGCTGGGACTCTTCGATCTAAATCTCTCTTCTCTTTCTCCCTGAATTCTCTTTCGCTTTCTTGGCTCATGGCTTTAGCCATTCGACCTCCGTGCCTGTTCATTTCCTCTCCTTCCTGTGTCGATTCACCTGTCGTCTGGGTGCTTGGAATTCCCTGTTCGACGTCAGCATAACACTCAGGAAGTCGCCACGTGTCTACATCGGAACTACGCCAACCCACTTGTCGATTTGTCACTTTCTCCACCATGGCAGTTAATCGGATTCCAATTCCTCTCAAATTGCAGCTTAATCCTCTGTCATTTCTGCTTTGTCTATCGGGTGCAATCTCGGCCGTCCGATTTGGACTCCTCCAGATCCAACATCATTTGCTCTTCGAGCTTGGTCAACTTGCTCGACCGTTAACGCACGATCGCGGCAGTTTCTCTCTCCTTCGCTGCCATGTGTCAATCGCTGATTGTGATCGCTCCGTTGTTTCCAAATCCGCTTACCGTTCAAGGGCGTCTCGGGGAAACCGCCAGTTTTCGGTGTGGGTCCCGCCTTTTTTTCTTCAGTTCCTTTTCCTTTTTCCGCCCGCGGTTCCTCGGTTCCTCCATGCAACCGAGTGCTAGAGGCTTTCCACTTTAGCCATTTTTGCACTAATCACGCATCAAAAACTGCCTCCTTTCTCCGATTCAGGGCTCCCAACGACTGTTTTGGCCTTGTGCGCAGTCTCCATGGGCCGTGGTCAGCGCTCTTTGACCGAGGTCCTCGTCGTTCTGCGTAAGCTGCCATGGCCACTAGTTCAAGGCATTTTCGATTGCTGTTTGGATTCTTTTAAGGGTTTTTTCAACCTGTTTTTAGTCATGATTCTTGATAGTCTTTCTATGGATCCGATTCGGATTAGGAATGATTGAGAAAATCTAGGAATGTTTTCCCTGTCATTTAATGCAAATTCCTAGTATTGGGGACCAAATCCACTAATCAATGGATTTTGGTGGGGAAATATTCCTCCATTCATGGGGAATGATTCCTAATCATTTTGTATAAGTACAAGTCGAATTTTCCTCTAGGTATAGATTTTCATTAGTTTTCTTGTGGAAAGAACACGTATTTTTGCAGCTCCATTGTATTTTCTTGCAGGGTTTTAATTATATTGATGAAAATAATGAAGATTGGTGTCGTGTTCATCTTCTAAATCTTCTTCTCCTCCATATTTCTCTGATTTTCCTTGGGCTTGGCCATCTCAAGAGCCTCATAGCCCTTTTGTATCATTTTCTTTCCTTCTTTTCACTACTTATTCACATGCATCTCTAGTTTTTATTTTTGTCTATTTTTGCATTTAGAATTAATGATTTCTTGTTGTAGGATTGAGTTAAATGGTTTATGTAAGTTATTTTGTAGGATCACAAGCATTATTTCATTCTTGGAAAATCTTTGGAAGTTCACATTAATCATTGAGTTTCTTGGATTAGTCTTCTTATTTCCAAATCTAGATTGTTGGACCTCCTTTTTAGCCAAGAATAGTAAATTTCTGCTATTTTTTAGAGCATGCTAACAAGTTTCAATCAAGTTGGTTCCACTTGCATTAGATCACAAAAACATTCTAGTTCATAACAAACATTACCCCATTTCATTTTCACTTGATTTGTTTAGATTTACTAGCTCAGTAGTTCTCGAATTTCTAGATTTTCGACTAATAATGTTTTTATTTTTTTTGCATGGGTTAACAGAGGTCTTTTTGAGTGATTCCACTTGGAATTTGGACCTAAGACATCCTAGTTAAAAATAAAATTTGTCCCATCTAATTTGAATTTGATTTTTTTGGTCATTTGATGATTTATAGTAAATTTGTACATCTTGTAGTAAATCATTGTAGCATCCTATAGGAAAGCCTGTTTTGAGCTTGAATTGAGAAAAATCATCATTGAAGTTGGGATTAGGCCTCTACTTGACCTCCATGCCATCAAGACCATTTTAACCCTCTTGCTCCACACTTCGGTCAAAATTTTGCTAGTTTTCAAGGGTACAATTTGATTTCCATTTCTTCTATCTTCAGTCTTACATTAGATCTCATCAATGTCTTTTATCATTCTACAAAGATTTCCTCATGCATGAATTAGATAGCTAGCTCATGAAATTTTGTTTCCTTTAGATAATCAAAATTCTTCTTGTTTGCATGATTTTTGGATGAATGTCAATGTTTGATGCAGTTTAGGTGTTTCAGGAGTAAAAAGAGATTTCATAGTCAGCAACCTCATCCCAAGTTCATCCACCCATGGTCCTCACTTTATTTTACTAAACCCTCACAAATTTCATCATTTCACAAGGAAACTTCTCCAAGCTTTTTGAGCAAATCCATCAATCTCCCAACTTTTGTTTTCAGTTCTGAAGTGGTCCTTGGCACTCCCTTGCCTCATTCCATCCACCAACCACCTTCCCTAAGCTCATCCATCCTTTTACTCTCGGTTGTATCCTGTAGGTTTTCAAGGGATCCTGTAGGTTGTCTTGTAGTGGCCTATTTTGAGGTATTTTGAGGCTGAATTTAGGAAAAAGCCTCTAGGAAGCTAGCAAAGGGTCCCTACTTGTATCCAAGCCTTCTCACCATTCACCATCATATCCAAGCCACCTGCCACATCACCAAATGAGATCAGCTTTCAGACTTTTTCATAAAAACGAAAAGGAAAAACAGATTTATTTTATTCATTTACATGCACAGCAGTAGAAGGTTAGATGGTTTGAATATGCATGCTAAGGATAGTAGGATTGCATAAATGTTAACTTAGCATTCTTTTGAAGCAAATCCTCTTAGTAGTTACTTAGAAAATGGTGTGTTTTAGCATTTGATTTCAATCTCTTTCCTTGTACTTTCTTTCTTCCAATAGGTTAAGATTCCATTTTGAACATTTAATTCTCTGCAATTAGTTTAGGATTTGGCTTCAGTACACGATCTCCATTACATCATGATAGCAAAGGAAGGACACATTGTATGCCACACATATAGTGCAGATACCTCTTAAGTTTGTACGAACGTCAGGTTGATAATTAAAGTCAGTAGCCTTGGGAGTTGCAACATTCTCGTTGTAATACCGAGGCTCATCAACTACCCTGGAGCATCTAAAGGAAAGGAGAAGGAGGTGAAACAACACTAAATTTTCATAAGGAATGGGTGGAGCGACAATATGGCATGAGCTAGGGTCCACAAAAGCCTTGGAGAATTGCCCAGAAACATGCCAGATTTTCAAGGATGCAGGCTGGTTTGAATTATTCTAGAGGTTGGATAGATTAGACGGCGGTGTTGCCATGGAATTTGCAAAGAATTTAGAGAGAAACCAGATGGAGGTTAGAGGGTTGAATTTGGACGTCACGGAAGAGGTGATTTCTATAGTGAAAAGATTACCAGTGGAAGGAAAGAAGTGGTTCAACAGGAAGGTTAATGACCCCTCCCTGAAAGGGGATTTCCTGTAAGAAGAAGAGTTGTTGGTAAAGAAAGGAAGGGGAATTGATAGATTGTCACTCCCCCAACAATATGTTGATTTTTCCCTCTACCTCATCAATTACATTACTTGCGAGGGAAGTGCAACAATTATGTTTAATTACCACTTTCCATTGTTGAACCACCTATGGCATCAACAACTGATCAATCTTCCTTACTTCTTGCTAGGAAACATTAGGCATATGGTCATGGTTGTGAAAACCGTTGCACATCTAGAAACGTGCATCACCAAACATGGCCTTATCAAGCTCATTGTGTTGGACGCCTTGAGCCACCAGGGTAGGAATTGGTAAGAATTCATGAGGAAGAAGCCTAGGACTACCCGTAAGAGGCAACACGAGACGTCTGAGGAAGCTCCAGTGGTGGCAAAGGAGAAACCCTAGCCCTTGACATTAAGGGTTGGTAAGAGACCAATTGACAAACCAATTGGTGACAGGTGGCCAAAGCAGATGATAAGGGTTAGAGGGCACCCAAAGTCCCCACCCATGTCAAGAAATAACAAAGAAGCATCAGAGTAGAAGGACGAGGAGCAGGCTCAGCCACAGGAACCTTCTTCACCTGGTAAGAGCAAAACCCAATCCTTTCTGTCAAGAATCGAAATTCTAGAAAAGTAAAAATAGAGAGCTAAGGGAACAACTGGCAAAGGGAAAGGAAGAGCTAAGAAACCTAGGGCTAGATACATTGATTGAGCAATGAACAGGGATTGAAAGGGAGGATTTTCGGGCACTATATGCGCAGCTTGTGTTGAGAAGTTAGTGGTAGCAGGATTTAAAGTCTATGTAGCAGACACCACCCCGAGGGAAACAAAAACTGAAATTTGGGAAGCTGGCACATAAGAACCCATTGAGGACATTGTTGTTACACAAGAGCCAGCAACCGAGATGGCACAATCCATAGAAAGTGATCAGGTAATGGATACACAGGAGCCCTTGGCTAACATTGCTGTTTCATCAGAACTAGAAGTGGATGAGTAGGTAAGCCAAGGGAAGGAAGGGGAAGCTAACATCCATAATCTTGTGGTTGAAACTATTGTTACAAAAGAACCAGAAGTGAAGACAAAATCCTACCTAGGGAAAAAGTATATATAGAAGTCTGTGGATAACACTACTATTACACAAGAACAAACAGAGGAAATGGAAGTTGACCAGGAAGATAAAGAAACTGTGACAAAATATACTGAAGAAGTTGTTGTTACATGAGAACCAGTAGTCAATGTGGAACAATTTCACCCTTAGGAGGCTGTTGCACCTTCAATTGATAGTTCATGTGGGAGAACATCGAGTCCTGATGAAGGATAGTGTTCTGAGAAGATGTTGCTTTTACCAGAGCTGCAAAAATGGAAGCAACAGGCGCTCTCTCTACAAAAGGGGGTGATCTCACTCAAAGTACATAAAAGGATGATGGATACCCTTATAGAGAAATGGATAAAGGAAGAATGGGAAAGAGAATGGGAAGCACATAGGCATAAGGAAGCTATAAGGAAAAAGGATGAACAGTTGTATCAGTTAAATCGACAGGTCTCGAACCTGACAAATGATAAGACCAAATTCCATGACCTTGCCCTAAACCCACTAGCATGCAGGTGACCACCCTCGTCATAACTAGTGTTCCTTTGGGAACATTATTATTTATTTCAATTAAAAGCGGTTTTTGAAAGTAGGTCCTACTTGGGTTCTTCAACCCATACTTTTATGGAGATTTTTTCTCCTGCGACTTTGATGACCAAAGCTTGATGTGGGAGCTGTTTTTGCATAATATAATGTGTGAATATGCTAACATGAAGATGGTAGTGAGTGTCTTCTCCTCTATGTGAGATTTGAGTTGTGGGCCTTCCTTTCATTTATTAGGAATCAGATTGAGTGGCATCTGGCCATGAAATCAGTAGAAGGTAACGAGGAGAGAACAACATTATGGGTCAAAGATGAACTAGGGATAGTTTACGAACTCAGACGTGAGTTTAAGCTATTCCTGAGCACTCCAAAAATCATAGAATAGTTGGTCCTCTATATGAAAAGGATCATGAGGATTTGCCTCAAGGTGTATGCAAATTTGAAAAGTGGAGCGCTAGCAGGATGTCTCAAGTGCACTAACGCCTGTAGCGTTGAGCTACAAGAAGGGGATCCTTTTGAGTACAGGAAATTTTTAGTTGTTGTTACATGGGTGCCTGAGTATGCTCGAATTGTGTAGACATATGGGGCATTCTAGATTGGCCTCAGGTTCAAATTTCCTTTGATTTGGTTGCTAGTAGAGGAGTATCAGCCGGATTACCACCTATGTGACTATGAAGCGGAATCTTTGCCACATTAGTTGATGGCCATTCAAGGGTTCAGAGCTCCGAGCAAAGACACTGCTGGTGCCTAAAATTTCACATACTTTCATCAGGGGTACAGTAGGAGGAGCTGAGATTCTGCATGGCGACATGCAATTGCTTCAGTCGGGGGGAGATGTTGGGTGTGGTTTCTTACCTATTTTCTGCACATTCTTTCCCCAGTTTTGACCTTTTTATCCTCCAGGCCTATGACATTACATGATCAATTTCCCCATTTTCTCACCTTTTTAACCTATTTTACCATCATGTTACTTTTTCGTACTTTACCGAATAATGCGATGCTTTATTCCTTTTTGTGGCTAACTAGGAGAGTATTGAAGAAGTATTTTGGGAAGCTCTTCTTCTTTTCAGGTGATGGCTCATGAGAACAAAGCTATGAAGTAGACAGGCAATGCTAATTAACTACAGAGAAGGGTAGAACGGTTCGATGTTACACCCTAGATGCTATTATAGGTTGTTGTTACACATTGGATGCAGTTACGGGTTGTTGTTACACATTGGATGTTGTTACAGGATGCTGTTACACTACGCTCTGATATAAGAGTCGGTTGTTACACCAAAATTATTTTTGTCAGTGATGTCGTGACATCCCAAACCACTATTCATTCGATGTTGTTGTGCTGGATATGGAAAATGTGGGTACTATTCCACATAACAGTTGTGGGTATTAGGGATTTTTTATTTTGGAAGCAAAAAACCCAAGAGGTTGCAATCCTAATTACTGTATATTAGTATTTAGAAATAGGTTGTAACTACTTTTATTTTTTATTAGCATGAGAATCGTGAGATTCTCATGACTGATTTGTTTCTAATTTCAAGTTGTAATAACTATAAAGGAACTTGATTTTTCATGTACAAGAACACGACATATAGAAAAGTACTGTTACTCTGCTTCTGTAATTTTGAGTTTATTTTTAATATTAATCAACACGGTGATGTTGCTACTACTCTTTAGCTGATTCATTAATTACTTTTGTGTTATCCTGTGCCCTCCTGAGGAGGAAGGGCCCTCCTCTTTGGCAGGGATTGTAGTGATAGAGGTAGTGTACATTCTAGTTTAGCTAATTGATTTATGGTTTCTCGTTGTTTCTATACAAACCATGGATTACATTCCCTGTTGTTTCCATTTATATTATGTTGCTACACTAAGTTAATCAACAGAATGGTAGTAACCAGCAGGAGTAGATATTAGTTCTTGGGTGGCGCGCCTTTACTTTGATAGTTACGAAGCGTGATTTAATCATGTAGAGTGTTTTTTATGTCTACATGAATGGTTTGATTCGGAAATTTGGTTCAGCGACATCTTTTACAGTTTTCTACATTTTCTTGTTCTTGGTTGTAGTGTATCGGCACAGACAGTGTGAACTCCCTTGAAACAGTAAGACCTACCCTGGGTTGACAATAAAATGTTGGAGTCTCAGTCAATTAGGATTGATTAAAATAGCACTACACACGGTTTCATGCGAAACTAAACCTATGGGTGAAAAATAAGCAAACAAACAGAAAGAAAATGAAAAAAGTAAATGAAAGAAATGCAAGAAAGAAAATAAACCAAACAAGAAATGCAAATAAAGTAAACAAAGCAAGCATGCAAACAAAGAAAAATAAGGAATAAAACACTACTCCTACTCCTAAACTAAACAGTGCGTGGGCCTCTTTATGTAAAGTGATATTTCGAATGTAGCCATCAGTGCATTGGTTGGCCCAAGTAGGTGAAGGTGTGGTTTATGAGAAAGATAAATGTGTAAACCAGGAAAGAAGAAAAATATATCAGTGAAGAAAAAATGCTCTGAGTTTAAAAATATCCATAGTAAAGAAAAGAATAAAAGCACAAGACAAGAATTCTACAGACGTATCATGGTTATGCATCACCGTGTGCACATATGACAAGCATGCACACTCTTTTGATCATGACAAATGAGAAAACATGAGAAAGAAATACAACGTACACTTACTAGGAGTGCTCTTTGTGTATGATTCCTCCAATGCATGAGTGATTGGATCATGTGGTTGAGGTGGAGGATGTGAATTCTGTGAACTAGATTGATCTTCAATGTAAACAGGAGAGTGATGAGGAGCCTTGGGTGTTTCAAGAGATTTCTAATCTAGAGTGGAATCGACCTCAAGACAATGACGGCATAACATAATCATCAGCTCAGGCTGAAGTGCCTCGCTAGCTTGTGGGGTTTCCACTTCATCAATAGGTAGATCATCAAAGATGGATGGCTTAGGAAGATCAACAACGAATGAATCCATATCATGTTCAAATGAAGGAGAAAATAGATCATGACAACCATAATTAGATAATTCGATATGTTCATTAGCATCCTCATGATCTGATGAATCGTATAGATGGGTTGATGAGAAGAAAGAATGTTCACCCTCTACATTTTCAGAAAATACAGATGAAATATTGAGTGGATTTGCTAACACAGATGTGTACTTTCCACTATGCAATAATAGACTGACATCCGTTGTATTATGTGAATGATCGAAAGTAATGCATCCGGGAATGCATTGTCACACGGAAAATTAACAATGGAAGAATCAGCAAATATGTCATAGAAAAGTGGATGAGGTGCAGACAGAAGGAGGTCATCCTTCACTGTGGTTTCTTCTTCAGATTCCCACACATACTCATCATAAATGATAGCACAGGTTGGATTCTCAACACCAACTCTATTGACAACTGTTACACTAAAAAGTGTCACCATGACTATCTGCAGTTAGTATGGCTCCATCAATAGTCATACTATCCTCCTTGTCAAGCCTTATACCTCTGCTCTCAATGTCAAACTTCAAGAAAGAGAGAAAGTCATTAAAAATCATGTTTATCTCTGCGTACGCAGGTTCTCTCTACCTTGCCTGCGTGTACGCATCCCAAGCTCATTGTACCTGCGTACTTGTACGCTCTGTAAGTCAAGGGATGGGTGCGTACTCCTGTAAAGGTCAAAAGGCGTGAGTTTCATCTTAAAAAAAGTTACTTGTGGTCACTTCTAGAGCTTTCTAGAAGAGTGTTTGACGTGTATTGAGCGCCTCCAGATGGTTCATGCATCCCTATGATAGAGGAACTTATCCCATCAAGAGAGGAGCTACCCCATCCAAAAGAGGGAGTATCCCATTGATGTGGGAACTGAATAACTTCCTCTAGAACACTTATAAATACAGGCCTTGGCCCAGAGGAGGGGTTGTTGAAAGCTGAACATTCCAAAGGGTAGATGCTGCTGGAATTAGGACTTCCATTGTAAGCTTGTGAGGAGAGATTACCATCCTTTCTTGTTTCATTTGGAAGTGGTTGAGCTTGTCAAAGTAGAGGAAAACTCTTGCTGGACCCTGGGAGGAACTTGCACAACACCAAGGCTCAGGTTGTAATGGTTTCTTTTTTGTTTCCTTAATACAAATAAGTCCATTCTTCTCAATGATTTGTTGTTAATGGATTGTTTCATATACCCCTTGGTCTATATGTTGAATATGCTTTGTTTTATGGAATATTCAGGTGTTATGTAATCGTTTGATTGTTAGTGTATGCAGGTTTCAAAGTGAAGGAGGAGCTCATCCGGATCAGCGAGGCTGGACTGCTACAACGGGCGTTGGACTTGAGGTAGGATCGAAAAACACTTGGTTTCTCATAGAATAATGTGTGTTTAGAGAAGGATTGCTCTTAATTGTCTTGTTTGTCACTAGAGAGTCTTAGACTCCTAAGGAGGTTAGTTTTGTC
>APFE030974931.1:38193-52792 GCA_000404065.3 Pinus taeda | reverse complement strand
GGGTTTGTGCAAAAATGAGGATTTTGGGGGATCTGAGTGATGGGAAGGGCTTAATAAGGTACATTAAGGATAGGGGAAGGTGTATGAACATCTGGATACAAGTTTTGCCGATGATTTAACCGTCCAAGAGAAATTGGCTTTCAAAACCCTAGGAGAGGGAAATGAACTTGCCAAGGCACAACTGAAGCATGAACAAGATGTAAAATGACTCATTAGACACTGACATGATAATGAAAACCCTATGAATGATGATAGCCTCAGCTGAATAGTGACATATATTGGCATTTGGGCAACTTTAGAAGGAGTTAAAGCAAACCCTAGACCTAAAGCCTAGTGACCAAATTTTGCTTGAAAACTCTTTGAAATGACAAAATTTGACCTTAACACTCTGAAACCACTTTGTAAGAGCATATTTGATCACTGGAGAAAGGCTGGAAATACTGAAACTAACAACTTCATCAATACTTTCAAATCCATCTTCAAAGCTAAAAGTTAATAGAAAACTTTCCTTGAGAACATCCCATTCTGTAGTTCCATGTCGCAACTCTGTTTCCAGATACTAGTTCATCGGAATCATATCCAAAGTGTGGAAAAATATATGAACCCATTATGACTATGGTTCTTCTCCCCATGCCTTCATCCATCAAGCCAAGTGCTCACGTGGATCGTCTTTCCTTGTGTATTTCTCCCTAATGCGAGTATTGGCATACCCAAATCATAGCTTCATCATCTGCAGATATTCCTTCCATTCTACAAAATTGCTCTTATGCGTACCCCACCATATTATAGGCATAGCCCTCAACATGATTTTTAGTGCTTGGAACTGATGTTCCTCCAGCACATCTCTTTCAAATTTATCTAGAAATAAATTGACATCTTCTAGGCCATCATAATACGGTAAGTTACGTACCTCACTGGATATACATCGGAGTGACTTTGTAAGCCTGTTGCGTCACAACGATGATACCTCATGCAACCTGCTTTGCCAGTGTTCAATCCCCTCTTCTGAATTTGAATTACAGGAGCTATCTTTCTCCCATGTAATTTTCCCATTTGCCATAGGGTTGATCCAATCTTCATCCCATGCAGTCAGCTTATATATATGCTCAATATCATCTTCTTCTTCATAATCATGGATTGGTTCAGTATATCGCACGCCCTCGACTAGATCCAATGGCACAATAACCCTTAGTTATTTCTTTTCAAATGTCATATTGCGCTTCTTAAGCTTGATGACTGCATTCATATCAAATTCCCAATCAATTCCTAGTGGCGCTAGATAGGGGTTACTGTCATCCATTATTTTGTTCACTTAAAAATCATCAATGGCACGCACCCCTTCAATATCCACAATTACTCCATGTAGGCACCCCATAGAAATAATCTTTTGTTGATTCACCATTCTCAGTTGGATCGGGGACCACTGTAGCACTAGTCTTCCCATTCTTTCCCAAGTTTTCTTTGGCATAAAATTTGCATCACACCCTAAATCAAGAATTACCTAGTCCATTTCATATTCTCTAATATGGGCAGTCAATCTCATTTCGCTACCAGTCCTTTTCTTACTTTTATCCACCTTATGTACCGCACACTATTTCGGTAGCAGCTTATTCTTACTAGTCCAATTATCTATCAATTCTTGTAGTCCTTCTACTACCTTCTTATCCCTTAGGAGCTTCATGTAGGTTTTTAAAAATTATTCTAATAATGACGGGTATGCCTCCTGCACAGTGCTCGTGTCTTCAGGCTTCCCCGTACTTTGAGTCCATGATGTAGAAGCTCCTTCATCCGCGAAGCTTCTTTTTGCTTCCATAAATATTTCCTTTACCTTATTTACATTAAATCTAGTTTCCTTATCAGCGGCCTTGTGAACCCATACATTTTCCTCTGGTTGCTTCCCTTTATCCTCCCCAGTAGCTATGCCACTTCATGTGACAATATTAACACTAGGACCCTCTTCACGTGGTTCAGATCTCATCATCTGGATGTTCTCAGTAGGCTCCTGAGTCCGAGTCTTCTTTTCTTGCATCTTCACCATGAGCACAGGGAAATCTTCTATGACATGATCAAACTGACGACAATATTGACATGAGGGGTGTGTTGGATTCTAACAATCTCGCACAAAGTGACCTGGTTCTCCAAAATTATAACAGATGATATGGCCACAACCTCTTCCAGCCCCTCCTCCTCCTCCTCTTCCTCGTACCTAAAACCCTTTGCATACTGCAGTTGCACCTTGATCCTAAGGATGAGCCTCCATATGTACTCTATATGTTGGTGTTATGTCCATCATCAATTCATAACTTCGGCAATTGCACTCATCATGGCCCATAGACTTACAAAAATTATAGAACAATTGTTGTGGAGTTTGCACAAACTTTTGTAGTAAATGACAATTGTCTATCGTGTGTTTTCCTGTAATCTAACAAATAACGCACCATGGTACCACTCTAGTATTTGTCCTAGTGGTATTCTCGGGCTTTAGGGGAACATGACCTCCCCCAACTAGGTAATTATGATACACTGGGCAATTATCCTTATCATGACCCTGGCCCTTACATTTCAAACACCATACTTCCGTACGGACCTCAATCTGGATGTATTTTCCCTTCTTAAGGCTTTACAACTCCATATGCAGGCTAGCCAACTGTGACTGAATTTGTTGCACTCCTAGATTGCAATCTCTATTTCCTCCGTCGGTGTCCCAATCTTCTGTTGTAACAGTGGAAATCTCAAATGGGGCAATAGAAAATCAATCTACCAGTCCTTGTGTTGGTCATTCGTGATCTGCATATTAACGTACTAGAGCAGACATTTCAACCTCTGATCAAAGTCCCATACATACTCATTCACCTTCTGATGGATCTCTTTGACCTATGTTACTGACTGGGCTTGTGACTTAGGCTTCTTGAATTCATTATTAAGAACCTTCTTTGTTTCATCCATTTTTTCATTTGGATTAGTCAAACAATACTTAATATACTAGCTTAGTGTCGTATCTTGCAGTGTTGTAACCAGTTGTGCTTTCTTCAAAGCATCATCTATAATCTTTTGTGACTTCCACATAGCATCTTCTACAAACTAGAACTGTTCAGGGCCTTCTATCCCCAAACCCCTGAATACGGGCATCTTTATAGTGTTGGCCATGTTGAATAGTGGAGGTGTAGGTGGAGGCAGAGGTGTAGGTGTGTGAGGTGGAGGTGATGGTGGAGGTGGAGTGGATGGATGTAGTATCCCCACGATACCTTGCTTTACCTTCTACAACACACTAGAGGTGTCCTTAGAATAATACTTTCTTTGTCACTATCATACGCTCCCAATAGAGGGTTGTACTCAGCACCTAAATTTAGATCCCTTCTGAATGTTTTTCCACTTTGCATATCTCCGTCAAATATTTTCTAAACATTAATTCAATGACATAACCCTTTTCTCGCACAATAACATTTTAATCCAAGTCTTTAGGGACTTCAAATACTTAACTCTTGGTCCTTTGAAAAATCGACGCTTAGCTTTGCTATAATTAACAAAAGTATAGATCACAAACTCAATGATGAAACCGCCCAAAATGCTATCGATCTAGTAATCGACAACCCTCATGACCTTGTTTTCAAAAGCTTCCAGGTGCCTGACCAATTCTGGAGTCCACACAATAGGGTTTTCCAACCTCCACATTCCTTGACTATTTTCCAATTTAGACAACCATTAGTGTAATTTGCACAAAAAAGAGCAAAAGAAAAATTTGTGTTCGTCTGTATAGATATCTATTCAACCACTCTTCCTTCGACAGGCATGGATTTCTGTTTTCTTGGGATGCAAATTCATGCATCTTCTGATCTATCCACTTTTCGATTTCCTTCTTAGTTGGAAACCATTTATTATACATCACACATTTCTCAGATAGATCCCGGTCCTAACGAGAGAACCATTTTTTGGCTTGAGGGGGTTTAGACCCAGGTTCAGAGTTAGCTGCGCCAACCAACAAAACCCTACATTGTCGGTCCTTTTGGTAACAAACTACATAGCAAAGGTTGCAATCTCACCCGAGTCAGTATTGGAGGATTACATAACTAGGTTTCTGCATCCAAAGATCTGTGTGATGGGTTTCTGTGATTACTGTGGCCTTATTCCAACCTTTGGAAACCATACGCCTTGAATTGTGGAAATTATGATAACTTACTAACAACAGCTTATAACTCTGCGTTGATTGCTTTAAACATTCATATCATAAACTAAAATAATAGGTCTACTACTTTCATGCATCAATTAAGTGTTTATTAAGATACTTGCAGAAAATAGATGGAATACATAGAAAATGCAGAAGTAAACATAAAGGAACAGATATATACATATTGCTCCAAAATAGTCTTTATTATGTTCAATCCTCTTGTTATAGACTCTTTATTCCTTATGCACACAACTGCAGGGCCCCCCACACTAAACTGCGGACTTACAAAGGTCTCTGCGCACACAGTTGCAGGAGCCTTCCCCCTCTCCTAAGTACAAGAAACAAACTCTTCTTCCTTAGATCACTTGCCTGTACATAGATCTTTAATGATTGATTACTTCCTATGACTCTCTATGATTCCTTTATATAGCATCTTTCTTCACAATACCATGGTTCACGAACCATAGTCAAGTCACAAAACATCTTAAATTCTAACAAACTAAGGGGTTTTGACCTTCCTAAAGGCCCTCTGACTCCTACGATCTTCGCGCTCCGCTTCCCTAAAATGCAGAGACTTTACAAAAATAACAAAAACTATTACAAAATTGAACGTAGGGGACCCTATCCCAATAGTGATTCCACTTGTAATGGAGACCTAAGACATCCTAGTCAATAACAAAATTTATCCCATCCAATTTGTATTTGATTTTCTTGGTCATTTGGTGAATTATATCTTCATGTAGAAAACTTGTTTCCTATAGAAGATTCATGTAGCATTCTTCCAACATGTATATACTTGCCCAAATTTGCTCAGAAAGGTTTTTTTTTGTCCCCTAGGGTTGAATCATGACCTCTAGGCTCTAAATCAATGGTTAAGGAGGAATAAACACCACTTATGACTTGCCTTTTTACCCATGCAAAACATCTCAGCGGATTGGGTTAACGAACAAATTTATGAATTGGATAATACAATAATGATTTTCTTTATTGCCACATCCAATGAGCTCTATCACTGGATCTAAACTCTTTGAAATATAATGATTGATATTTATTTAATGATCTTTACTTTATGCAATTAGAATAGTTTTTCCTTCCTTGTATTTTCTTTCTTGCAGTAGGTTAAGGTCCATTTCACGCATTTCCATTTCTGCAACTAGTTAGGATTTGATTTCATTACATGCACTCCAATCATCATGCCACAACAAAGGAAAGACACATTGTATGATGTACATATAGTGTCAATACCTCTTAAGTTTGTATGAACCCTGATTGATAACTAAAGTTGGTAGCCTTGGGAGTTGTAGCATTCTTGTTGCAATATTGAGGCTCATCACTTTTTGGTGTCATTGTCGAGGAGGTGTCAAAGTATGCATTGTTTTCTTCCCTAGTTGATTCATTTATTTTTACTTTCTGCAAAAACAAAAAATTGCATTAGGCATCTTTCATTTCAAGAACAGAAAATTGCATTGCATTAGCATTCTTATTCAAAAAAAAAATCAACACCAACACCCCCCCCCCATTTGATCACGTGGTGCAGTAAGAGCCACATCACCATTCATTTTTGCAGCTAGAAGAAGAAGAGGTTACAGAGAAGGTAGAAGAAATGGATGGAGATGATGAAATGAAAAATATCCTCTTGGATTTCCCATTCAAGATACTAATGTTAATGTGCACATGAAGGACATCCCTCCATATTTTCTTCCAAACTTTCATGGTCTAAGGTCATAGAATCCAGAAACCTTTCTCTTTGAATTTGAAATTGTTTTTAGATCTTATGGTTACTTATTAAACTCTAAAAAATTGAGATTGTTTTCGACAACAATGAAGCATCCCCAGCCAGTTGGAGAAAAAGGGGAGATAAGGTGCAAAAAGCCGCTTGTCCCTATAAGCACCTATGGCAGGAGAGGAAACGGCTCTAAAGGTGAAAGTCGTAGTATACCTCGTTGAATAAGCAGTTCAAGAGTAAGCACCCATTCGCTTGGTTCCAAGAAAGGCAGGGGAAGCAAAGGTAGCATCCCCGCCAGTTTTAGACCCAAAAGCAATTTGGGCAAAAAAAAGACCTTAGAAGATAGGTAACTCCCGAAGAAAGATGGGGTGCTCAATCCAATCTCTCCTTCACTCAACAAGATCTGCTATAACGATAATGAAGGAATTACCTTAAGTGATTCAGGAAGCAGTACATCACCAGAACTATAGCACATAACGTATCTCTCTGGTTTCTGCTTGCGAACAAGGCATTCGTGGTTGCTGCTTGTCATTGTGAATTTTAGGTCATACAGGTAGCACACTGGGCATATTAAGGGTAAGGTCAAGTTGTTTTTTTATTAGCAGCCTCCCTGTTCTTCTGGCTGAAGCAATAGGTTCTAAGTCCAAGTTGGGTGTATCTAGGTGGGTGGGTAGGTCTCAGCAGTTCTATTGAAGTAATCTGTATCGGCAAGGCTCCTCGGCGGGAACATGGTACAACAAGAGGATCTGAAACTACGATGCTGGTTCTCTTCTTAAGATTCAATATCTAACTAAGAGGGCAATGCAAGCTAGGCAGGGAATACGGAAAGCAGTGGACCACCTATAATTAACTATATATTGATATATAATATTTGAAGATGAAACAACAGACCATGGCGGCACTATAAATGAGAACCTTGATGATCAATAGAGAGGTTCATGTATAATGTTAGAGAGGAAAACTACATCAATTTGATCCGACACACTAAAAACCCTTACTTAGAACAATTAGGGATGAATGGATTGATCTCCTTGATCTCATGAGTAGAGGTGATGTATACCAATTATCATTTAAATAAATTTGTGAAACATGCAAACACATATCAAGAGGAAGGACAAGCGTAATTCAATCAGCGTCAAGATCGGTAAGTCAAGCTAAACTTGGAAATTTGTTTGATAACTTTAAAACATAAATTCTTAGCAATCTAAGTGAACAAGTAAAAATGTTAAGAATATAAAATGAGAAAAAAGAATATGTTGATATTTGTGTTGTCCATGCACAATCACATGATGTTAAATATTTCCCCTCATTACCAAGTTTGAAGGAAGTTTACCAAGAGGACAATGGAGCAAGTCAATTGCAAATCCAACTATGTTATGTGGCTCCAAGAGGACCATGGCAACCTATTCAACCTGTTATCATGCAAGAGCCAAATTCATAATTTTAAGGTTATGCACATCCATCTCAAAGTAATTGGAACACACCTTTTCCTTGGAAACCTTGGCCATCTCAACCCCAAAACCAATCTTGTCAACAAGGTTGGCAAGGAACTTATGGGAGTCATCCACAATATCCTGAATATTTTCCTCGATATCCTTCATACCCAAATCCATTCTATCCCTACCATTCACCTCCACCACAACCACAACCCCAACCACATCCATCTCAAAGATCCATTCCCACTCAACCTGTACCACCATTTCCAAACCCATACAAGGAAGTAACTCAACCCACTTACAATGTTGAGGCACAACACTTTCAATAATATCCTCTTGGTCTCAATGGTATTCATCTTAGCTCAAGAAGAGAATTTCAAAAATTAGATTATCTGGATGTCATTGATGGACAACAATCAGAAAAAGAAGATTCAAATGAGAAGACCAAATAACCATAGGTTGCACTTGATGAAGAGCAAACATCAAAATCAAAGATTGAGAAAGTTCCTTCAAGTTTACCATCAACTCTTCCATGTGTTCAAGAGGATAATCAACAAAAAGAAGCAGAACTGAAATTCATGGAAAAAGAAGACATCCAAGATGATCTAAATCAGCAAGTGGACCAAGGGCATCAAAACTATATTGAAATATGGTTCTAGACAATTAGTACTTTGCAACCACACACTCTTCTTCAACAATTCATGATCTCATCTCAATCAAAGAATTTGGTCTCTGAAATTTAGGTACATGTCAAAACATATATTTCAAGCCTACACATCAGTTTATCTTTCATATTGATGTGCACATGGCTCCATTGGAAGTATTATTATACTTAAAATATAACTTGTTTTTCAAGTAGAGTAGGATAGAAAAAAATGGAAAGTAAGAGAAAAAATAAAATCTCAGGTGAAAACCTCCTTTGAGGCACCTGAGATTGGCTCATTGATTAAAAACCTCGATGAGGTGGTCAAAGGGTTGGGAAGAAAGAGAAAATAGAAAAAGAAAATATCCCAGGTGAAAAGCGCCTTGGAAGATCTACTAGTTGAAAACTTCATTGAGGTGGCTAGTAGGCCTAGAAGAAAAAAGGAAAAAAAGAATAAAAAATCATTGCTCCATGTATCTCTCTCTCATGAATGTAGGCACTATCCAACCTCTACAAGCAACAAAAACAAGTTAGCCACCAAAAGAAAAGTTGATCAAAAGCCTAGTCAAAGGAAGTCAAACTTAGACTTTCTCCTCCTTTGCACAGATGCTACAGAAGGACCAAGGCCATGCCAATCCATCACCCCATCATTCCCAACCTTTTACCACTCATTTTCCTTGTTGTCCTAAAATGCTACAGGAAGACCCTATTTTGCAACAGGAAGTAAAAATACATAGAGAAGAAAATTATTTTTGGCATATCTTGAAAATTGTATGTCCATTTTCCAAGATGTTTAGGGGGAGATGCATATGGATGTTAGTGACATGCCCAAGCAATTTAGCAAATTTTGGTGCACACTTTTTGAAAAATTGGCCTCCATCACCTACATCCATTTTTTATTTTTCTCGATATTCATGCATCCATTTTCCAAGGTGTTTCATGGGGAGATGCATATGGATGATGGTCACATGCCCAAGAAATTTCAGAAAATTCCAGTGCAAATTTTTCGAGAAATAGACCCCCATCACGTACAACCATTTTTATTTTTTTCTCGATATTCGCACATCCATTGGCCAAGATTTGTTTATGGGGAGGTGCATAAGGATGATGGAAACATGCTAAAAAAAATTTAGGTCAATCCAATATACCATTTGGGAGATATGAGTAAAACAAGTATGCAACAAGTTTTCTACATGATCTTGCTACAAGATTCCCTGTACCACTACAGGATGTCCTGAACTACTACAAGAAGTTGGCTGAGGAGTTTTGGAGGAAAATAATGGTGATATGAAGTGTTGGAAGGGTTTATGATAGTTGTTAAAAGTGTGGGTAAGGTGAACATCACCCATGGCCAAGCCCAACACTCCAAGAAGGTCAGATTTGACTAAGACAACTTGCTCATGATAATTGGAAGACAGAGGTTTACAATGTGGGTTGGCATCCATAAACTCCAAAAATAGTATATTGAACGCCAGAAAGAGGCTTGCACACAAAAAAAATTACATCAAAAAAAAAACATCATGCTATGACGACCTATGCATCAACAAACAAAGGAAGTCAACACCTCTGAAATCATCATGTTATGATGCTTAGCAACAACATTTTAGCCAAGGATGTGAAGCAGCAACAACAACAACAACGAAAAAACCTAGGAGATCTCCAGATTCAAGGCTACTATCAATAGGACCTCCAACAGATTATCAAATGCAGCTTCAAGATCATTAGCAGCAGCTTTAGGACCACCAAAGGAAACTTCAACATCCATATCAATAGCCTCAATATCACTTGCAAAAACACATCAAGGGTAAGGCTCAGGTATGCAATCCTTTAAACGTTTCTTACGAACTTATTTTATCTTGAAAAACATTGCAAGTGTATGAAGGAAAAGGTTTTTATAACCAATATTAGTAGCCAAGCAACCTCAGCCTTATCTAGCAATTAATTTCACTTTTCCACCAAGACACCCACACATGGGGGAGAGGACAAGACAAAAGTGAAAAGGACTTGAGAAAGTGGGATGTAATCATTTAGTCATGATGGAAGACAAGGAGTGTGAATGGGTAGGTGAGGGCCAACCTAGTTAACTCAAAGTACTTTGAGTTTATTTTGCATGCAATAAAAAATAGAGAAAAGTTGAAAAAAAAGAGAAAAAATAATGCAAAAAATGAAAAAAAGAAGAAAGAAATAAAATAAAAGAAATAAAAGGTGGACCCACCACCTCTTGGCATGCAAAATTTAGTTTCTACATGATTCAAGTTGTGTGCAACACATTACAGTTGAAGAACCACCTGAGGGAAAGAAGCAACCTCAACCTACAATAGGGTTTCCTTGGGAAACGAAGATAGAAAAATGCAGTAGCAAGAAGAACAATGGAAAGAGCATCAAATAGACCAGAAAACAAAGCATGAAACATGTTAGAATACATGAAGAACAACAAGGCGACCAAGATGAATAGGTTTCTCAGAGAATGAGCAACAATTTCAGTAGGGGGTATGATGGGCCTCCAAATTAGACATAAATTAAGGCCCATCTAAGCTTTCTTAGACACGTGAAGGCTATATTAGTCCTCTCCTTCTACACTTAATAATGTTTTTTAGCTTTAATATGTTCATTAGGAAGGTTTATGAATAATTGCATATTTGTGCCTAATATTATTTATTTTTGAAGAATATTGTGAGAATATTGGGTAGATTAAGGAGAGTTGGAGGAGGAGATAATTTAGGTACTTGCTCCCTACTATAGGAGGATAAATATTGGATAATAAATCAACAAGATATTATGAAATTATTGCATATATTTTTGAGCTCCAATGATTAAGAAAATCTAAGAATGTGTTCCCTGTCATTTAATGCGGATTGCTAGTGTTGGGAACGAAATCCACTATTTGAGGGATTTTGGAGGGGAAAGCTTCCTCCTTTAATGGGGAATTCTTCCTAATCATTTTGTATAAGTACCAAGTCAAATTTTCCTCTAGGGGTTGATTTTTATTAGTCTTCTTGTGGAGAGAACTCGTATTTTTGCAACTCCACTTTCATTTCTTGCAGGGATGTAATTGTATTGATGGAAATAATGAAGATTAGTGCCATCTTAAGCTTCTAAATCTTGGTCTCCTTCATAGGAATATGATTTTTCTTGGGATTTTCCATCCTAGGAGCCTCATAGCCCTTTTGTATCATTTATGTTTCTTCCTTAATTCACTTCTTATTCACATGTATCTCTTGTTCTTGTCTTTTTCTATTTCTGCATTTAGTATTGATGATTTCTTGTTGTAGGATTGGGTTAAATGGTTGAAGTAAGTTCTTTTGCAGGAATAAAAGCATGATTTCATCTTTTTAAAAAATTTGGAAGGTCATAGTAATCATTGAGCTACTTGGATTAGTTTTCTTATTCCCAAATCTAAATTTCTAGAAGTCCCTTGTGGCAAATATTAGTAAATTTCTACTATTTTTTAGAACATGCTAACAAGATATAATCGAGTTGATTCCAATTGCATTAGATCACAAAAAAATTCCAGTTAATAACAAAATTTACTCCATTTCATTCACACTTGATTAGGTTAGGAATTTGGTAGATTAACTAGTTCACTAGTTCTCGAATTTCTAGATTTTAGACTAGTAATTTTTTGCTATTTTTTAGTATGTGTTAACAGGGGTATTTTTGAGTGATTCCACTTAGAATGGAGACCTAAGACATCCTAGTCAATAAAAAAGAAAATTTCCATCCAATTTTGATTTGATTTCTTGGTCATTCGGTGAATTATATCTTCCTGTAGCAAACCTGTTCCCTGTAGCAGATTCCTGTAGCACTCTTCCAACATGTATATACTTGCTCATATTTGCTCAAAAAGGTTTGTTTTTGTCCCTTAGGGTCGAATCATGATCCCTAGGCTTTAAATAAATGGTTGAGTAGGAATAAACACCACTTATGACTTTCCTTTTTACTCATGCAAAACATCTTAGCGAATCGGGTTAATGGACAAATTTATGAATTGGATAATACAATAATGATTTTCTTGATTTCCACATCCAATGAACTTTGTCAATGGATCTAAAATATATGAAATGTAATGATTGATATTTAGTTAAAATTAATCCCTAGCTAGAATGAGAGAGCATTGCCGAAGTAAGCCACTATGATGGAGATGGCTCTAGAAAATATCTCTATCCTTATAAGGCCCATAGTAATTCACAAGAATGCCATGTTGTTCCATTCCTCTAAGAAATCATTCCAGGATGATACCAACCTTTGAGGAGTGTGTCCTATGAGATGTAGCACATGGAATCCATAAGACTGGTAGACCCCTAGAGTGACACATTGCATCCACAATACGTATATACCATTGAAGACATATTTGTAGAGGTTACACTCTGACTTTATCACCTAGGACCATGATTTCCTGAATAAAGATAACAAAGGGACGATGTAAAACCACCAATCCACAGAGGGCACATTTATAAGAAGGGCATCCTACTCCATGAATATTTAAGGACATTAAGCTCATGGGGAAACCTTATTGGAGGGCATCTCAGCTCTAAGGTCCTTAAGAAAATCAGAAACATTCAATATATCCTTGAAGAGACAACCCTAGATGGCACCATCGTAGGAAATCTCTTTTTTATTTTGTTTTTTATTCCCGATGGTGACATTTTTGAAAGAAAATTTAGGATCACCCTGGATAAGAGCACTAGGATGAGGGGAGGGGTATATAGGAATAACAAAATGGTTGAGGGACAAATGATAAGTAGGATTGAAAGAAAGAGAATTTAGTGCAGAAGAAACATCCACCTTAGGATATGAACCCTAAGAAGAGAAAGACATAGTGGAAGGTCGTGCCGTCTGGTTAAGACATCTTCCAAAAGAAGAATCAAGGTTTTATAGGAAACCAAATGTAAATAGTGTAGCCTGAGGGGATCCATAGTAGTGAAGGAGAGGGTTTATGCATGAAGGGTGGATGAATAGGTTAAGAGAGGGGGGGGATTCTCATAATAGGATCCATAACAATTGAGATCCTTAGGATCATATGAGATGTCAAAAGAAGGCACAAAGGGTTTAACAATTAATTTATCTAGCAGGAGAATGTCATCAGCAGAAGGATAAAATGAGCTTACTTAAGAGACCTTCCTAGAAGAAAGAGGTGGAAGAGACACTCCATTTGCTGCATCTTGAATAGATTCTCGCCAGCCATCCAAAGCTCCGAACCTCCAGTAAAACGAGAAAATCCTCAATACTAGAGTCCAATTGAAATGAGATTCTTTGTTATTAGTTGTGTTGGTTTTATTAAAAAATTAGTTTGTTTTCTTAACTTTGTGTGACTATGAGAAAATAGACATTTATATCATTATTTTTAGGGAATTTGTTTTTGGACATTTTCTCAAAAAAATATTTGCTCATTTGGTTAAAAATTCGCCCCATCTATATATACCAATTTTAATAGTAAATTACAAGTTTTTTATTGAATACTAGCCCACTTTCTATATGTATGACTTTTCAAACCAAAATAGTCGCTTATAATACTATAAATATGTATAATATTTGAATCCTTAAAAAACACTTTGGAATTTATTTTTATTGCGTAGAGGCACTCTGGAGCGCAGTATGGAAGAGAAGTTGTAATGTCTTGTCCGTAAAACATTTTGACTTAGTTAAATTACATAAAAAAGAAATAAAATTAAATACAAAAATTAAATTAATTAATTAAAATAAAATTGAGATAAATAAGTCAATTCAACAGTTGGCACTTTTTGGTGGTTACGTAAAATTTGGCATCAAGGTTATAAATATTAAAAAAAATATAATATAAAAATAATTAAATAAAATTGAAGTAAAAATAATCAAATGAGGTGAACTAGTCAATTTACCATGTCTTAATTTTTCTGTTTATGTAAACTTTTTGACTCTAGATTTTGACAACCCATGTTTATCCCATGATATTCTTCTCTAATCTAACCCTTTTAAAAATATAAAAATTCAATTCCACACATAAAAATAACTAAACTTTTGATCTATATGTTGGTGGACGACTCTAGAATCTAAAATAGAAAAAATATTTTCCTTTCTCTTACCATGGGTTTTTTTAATAAGCTCCAGCTATTATTGGTAAAGTAAGCAGTAGCATGAAGTTTTCTTTAAATCAACTGAGCACTGAAAATACCCATACGATGGGATTATTGAAATTCCAAATCCATTATGCAGCATTGCTTAGGCTTCAACTATTATTAATAGATATAAATAACAGCGTCAAACTAAAACTTTAATTCAAAGTTATGTTTTTTGCAATTATCTTTTACTTTTAATACAATTTTATGTTTTTTTTTTTTTTTTTTTCTTCCTTTTTTTTTCTTTTCTTTCCTTTCCTTTGTATTCTAAATATCACAGGGTGAAACCATATGATGGATGCATGTGCAAAACCATAAGATATGTATATGGAAGAAACCCATTAAGTTTCTTACATTCGAAAATATGACCATTTTCATGAACGCTTGTGTGGATTTATCAGAATAGATCCATCTATATTCTTTAACATAATCACCCTTGTTTTAGCAAAATATTATGTTTTATATAACCTAAATACGTTATATACATTTGGATTATATGAATTTAACATTTTAAATTAATTAATTTCTTGATTA
>APFE030974931.1:11840-37383 GCA_000404065.3 Pinus taeda | reverse complement strand
TTAATATAATAAAAAATATATTTTTTTCCAGGAATCGAGTTTGAAACTTCTTTGTAATGGTTTAATGTTATGGAAAAAAGATAGTGTTTTAAAAAAACCTATATTGTTAGTAATGTCTAATAAATAATTTTCAACTTGTAAATTGACAATAATGGGAAGTAGCGTTCCAAATTAACGGTTGTTGAAAGAAAACAATAGAACCATGGTAATAGTTGGAAACAAACAACGTTACAGATTCATCAAAGATGAGAGGAAATGTTGCAAATTAACAACTAATGGAAGCAAACATAAACCATAGTAATAATTAGAAGCAATTAGAGTTACACATTTACAATATTTAAAGCTAAATATAAAACCTAACTCTATCTATAAAAAATAAATGAAAAATATAAACCCGCCTAAAGAAGCGCCCAAAGGGTCAAATCTCTTTTCACTCTAAAATATGTTTGCATCTCAAGAGATTTGATCCCTCTCTGCGCTTGGTAGATCCAGAGTTAAGATGGATCTAGGTTGGTTTACATAAATTTGGTTTTAAATTTTCTAATTCATTATTAATTCATTATAAGAGGGATCAAATCTCTTGATATGCAAATCTCTTTTAGAGTGAAAAGAGATTTGATCCCACTTGGTAGATCCAGAGTTAAGATTGTATAAATTTGATCAAATCTATTCTACTCTAGAGACACAAGAGACACAAATTCTACTCTACTATTCTACGAAATGGAAATCACAATTTAGAACAAAATGAATAGACATGCAACAAGCAAAACCACAAGTACGCAGTGATTTCTAAGGGAACCCAACGAGGAAAAACCCCTTTGATCCTCTTTGCATTAATTAGTTGAATAGAGAAACTATTAGAATTGCTTGCTCTAGCTATGCACAACCTGCAAAAGAATAAATGTTCTCTCTGCTGGATGAGAGCCTCTAGCCAACACTTAACCAATTTATGGCTCCTCCAGCCTCTTATTCCCTTGCGAAAATCTGAGCTAATTCAAGCTCATAAACAATAGGAAGTTCCCTATTTCCTTGCGCAATTCCCAAGGATTGATCAAATGCCTGCATGCAAAATTTTGGACACTCCAATAATATACAAATAATTTTACATTAGCCTTAATTCCTCCACTCTAGCTGAGGAATTTGAATTCCATGCATGCATGAGCTCTTTTGGGTTAATTGATCAGTTAACTAATATATCTGTGAGCTAGTCTATTGCCTCGCTGCACAACTAACCTTCAACTAACTCTATTAATAGTTAGATGTCAGTTAACTGAGTACAACTGAAAATAACTGAAGTAGATTGCTAAAATTTAGAAATGAACACATGCATGACTGAACGCCAAACCCACTAACTTGAATTTACTAAGATAACTAAGTGACAAGAGACATGCCACAGTAATTATTACCTCCAAGTTGTCTCGTTGAGGTGGAAATTCGATTTATTCAAATTGACTAAGGCTAAAGTCAAATTGAGCCTTTCTTGCTACACTTTCTAACACTCCCCCTTAGCAAGAAATGGATTTTGCACCACCCTCATCGGACACCTATGGAATGTACTGTATCACTACCTCTCACTGTTACTCCTGCTACGGAAACAACTACAATTGAGAAGCATCTGAAAAAAATTAAATCAACTATGTCCTTGCAACTGTCTACTAGGAAGACTACATTGATGTTGATTCTACACTGTGAATCTTGCACTACTATCAACGCTCCTCTGTGCTCCTCAGTATCTGACTGCACCAACTCACACTGATCCTTTTGCTACTGAATACTATGGTCCCCTATAGCAATGTAATGATCCACGAGAAGGACACCTCAATGGACACTACCCAAATATCTGCAACTCTGGGACTAAGGCTCTACATCACTCCACCCTACTCTTGGAGGTATATATGAAATTTCTCTCTCTACCCACTTAGCTCAAACTTTCCTTCTACTGGAGGTCTCTGACTAGTCCTCATCATTATCACCCTGTTGGTCAACCCAACTTCCAACTGGCTGAGGCTCCATCTTGAGAGCTCTATCCTACTCCCTCTCAACCACCACATCTCTAATCTCTAACTTGCTCCTCAAAGCTACACATGCATCTTCCTCTAATGTATAGAGGCTCTCAATCCTGACACCAATTTGCTTGATCTAACCTGAAGCAAAATTTTTGAGGTAGGCCTTCCCATTTCCGAAGACTACCTCATACCCTTTGTCGTCAATCCTCAATTTGTTCATAAAACCAAGTTTCTTGGCATCACTGCTATTTTCGAATAGCTAAGTGAGGGTCTTCCACATAGCAAAGGGAGTCTCCTTTCCATGTAATTTAAAGACAATGTGGTCTCTCACACCCTCCAAGATGATCCTCCTAGCTCTAGAAACATCCTTCAAACTGAAAATAAGAGACACAAATTCTACTATACTATTCTACAGAATGAAATCATAATTTAGAACAACATGCAACAAGTAAAAACATAGGTACACATTGAGTTACAGGGGAGCACAACTAGGAAAAACTCCTCAAGCCTATTTGAATTAATCAGTTGAAGAGAGAAACTATTACAATTGCTTGCTTCATCTCTGAGCATAACCTGCAAAAGAATAATTGTTCTCTCTAGTGAATGAGAGCCTCTAGCCAACACTTAGCCAATTTCTGGCTCCTCCAGCCTCATATTTCCTTGCACAAATCTGAGTTAATTTGAGCTCCTAAACAATAGAAAGAGTCCCCATTTCCTTGCACAATTCCCAAGGATTGATCAACTGCCTACATGCAAAATTATGTACACTTCACTAGTATACAAATAATTTTGCATTAGCCTTAATTCCTCCACTCCAGCTGAGGAATTTGAATTCCATGCATGCATGAGCTATTTTGGGCTAATTGATCATTTAACTGACAAATCTCTGAGTTAGATTGTTGTCTCATTGTACAATTGTCCTTCAAATGACTCTATCAATAGTTAAAGGTCAGTTAACTGAGTACAATTGAAAATAACTGAACTAGATTGCTAAAATTTAGCAATGAACACATGCACCACTGAACTCCAAGGTCACTAACTCGAACTTACCGAGCTAACTGAGTGACGAGAGTCATGTCATAGTAGTTAATTGCCTCCAAGTTCTCTTGCTGATGTGGAAATTCGATTTACTCGGTTTGACTAAGGCTAAAGTCAAATTGAGCCTTTCTTGCTACACTTTATAACAAAGATGGATCTAGTCTTGTTTATGTAAGTGAAATTTTAATCTTGAGGTTTTGACCAATTTTTTAAGAAACTCTGAATCATCGAATTTTCAAAAAAATTATTAAAAATTATAAAACTTGGGAAAAATAAAACTCTTGAAATTTAAACATTGATAAACTCAACATTCTTTAAAACTATTTTTTCTTTTTTTTTAATTATTAACATCTTGCACTTGTTACTTGAATAGGTTTTCTATTTTGAAATATGGCTTTCAAAATTTTAATTTAATTACCAATAATTAGTAGGTGGATGGTAGAAATTTAACCTCCACGAAATATTTAATAATATTATCCATGTCTATTTTTGAATAGGCCTTTCAGAATTTTAATTTAATGATCAATAATTATTAAGTGGATGGTAAAAATATAAACTCCACAAAATATTATAGAATATTTTTAGTAGTAGTCACTTATCAAAGGTTGAGATTTATACCAAAAGTAGTTGCAAATTTTCAATACTTTTAATTGAATTGATTAATTAAAGAAAAAATTCATATGAACAAGTGTCATATGAAATGAGTTGTCATATTTTTGGTCATGTGGTATTGATAAGCCATGGTATTGGCCATGATATTGTAACAAAGAGTATTTACATGTTAAGAATCTCTATGGTTAAGGATCTTGTTACATATTTTTTTAAATGTACATATAGTTAACCCATATATTATATTTTCATAATTAGTAATAGTGTAATTTAAAATAAATATATTTTAGTTATCATAATGGGGTACTAGAAGAGAGCAAAGATGGGGGGCGAGATTCTGCTATCCCACCTAGCCACATGGCTAGGGGACGTTGTAGCATGCCCCCATAAAGGCTTCATTTATGACATCAATGAGTAGCATGGGGGAAGCCCCACTCTACTGTTTGACGCCCAATACATGGAATATTTCATTTGCATTTGTGAGCTTTTGCTGGTCTCCAATACTTGTCACTAGATCCTCACACTTGTGATGCAGATCTGACCACCTTGTGTGAGTGGTCTATCATTGTAGCCACTAATACAAATCTTAATTTCTCCTTTGATGGAAGCAAGTCACATCAAATCACGATGGAAATCCATACATGATTGCTTCTAGTCAAGTAGCATGCAACTCAAGGTTATATTGTAGACTCCAGGAATGGGACAACATTTCCAATTGTTTGTTTGGAGCAAGGACACTATATTTGGTTACTCACAATACAATCTATTATTTCGTTGAGGGCAAGAAAAATATTTTCCAACCCTACTCTCCACTTACCCTCACCCTATTCTCAAGGGACCAGGTTGGGCATGTTATTTTAACGCAATGTTTTCCTCTATAGCTTCAACATTTTCCATCCACATCTTGTGGCAACAGTTAGCTTCTATATCCCTAGACACTCTTGGAAAGTACAACAAAATGAGTTTACCAATTAGCATCTAATCTCTGGTAGAGTTGATTAGTTTCCTTTCCTTTGTCTTGCCTTCCTTATATAGGTCTGCCACCTTTCCTTTCTTTTGAGTTTTCCTATATCCTTATCCTTCATTTAGTCTCTATTGGGTTCTTTGGTGTCATTTATGTTGGGTTTTTTCATTTCATTTATATTGGGTTCTTTGGCTCCCTTTCTTAGTCTTTTATAGTGTTTAGGAGATTGCACTTCTCTAGGAATTATTTTGAGCCTTCCCCATTAGGAAGGGCTACTCTCTGGACATTCGTTACTTAGTCAATTTCTCTCTCTTCTCTCCTTTGTCCCACTCTTGTAGACTCTTTATCCTTCCTAGGAACGATTTCTCTCCCCGTGCTGCAGTCGTTCCTAGAGAGCGAACTCATGTTTGTTGTGGGGTTGCTTATTATCAAGAGCATGGGGATCGGGGGTGTATAAGAGCTCATAGTAGAGTTGAAGGTTTGACATTATAGTTCTAGGAGCTCACTCCCCCTCCAATCCAAGCATAGATTACCTAGGATGAAAGGGAGATTGTCAACCAGCGGCGCATTCTCTCAGACAAGGAAGTTCCGACTAATTTGGTGGATTGAGTTCCCACAGCAAGACACATACATAGTTGGTATAACCAATATATGTACATGATGGAAATCTACTGGCACATGAAGTATCTACTTGGAAAAACATTGTTAGACAGACATGAGAGTGAAGAGGATATTCTCCTCTCCTTGGACCACTTGCAGCGTCAAATGTTTGTTTTGGGTCATCTGTTGGGGCACATTGAAACAAAGATAGGTATTCCTCCAAATTTTGGTTGCTCTTTGGGTAGCGACAAGGAGCCTATACTGATAGAGGCCACTTATTCAAACCATTCCTCTTAGCTGATATTTTCATGTTATGGTTTTAGTTTTTAAGTTGATGTTATTTCCTTAGTTTCCTCAAGGCCTTAAAGGCCTCATTTATTGCATATGTATTTTCAACCTTGCCTCTCTCGGCAATATTTTATCTTCTGTCTCACTGAAAACACTGAATTTTTGGATATGGTTAGGATTTCTAGCATCTGACCTCTCTAAAACTTCTCTACATCATCATGTAATATCTTGTTTTGAAGGTAATACATATATTTACTTCACAAAAAAATAAGATAATATAGTTAATTTTGATGATTTTTTAATCTTGAGAATATGAAATGTATCATGAAGTAAGTGTTTTAATGTTTATCATGGATGCATCAGGAAGTGCTTTGCTCATTATCATAGATTGATGTATGTGTTTACTAGCTATTTAATTTATATGTTATGCTACTTAATAATTTCATTGTTCTCTTATAGTTAACTTTTATTCTTTGTGCTTAATTTGTTGCTAGAACTAATTCTTTACAATTTCATTGTCGATGGGTTGCTTTATTTAGATTATTTTTATGCGGCTTATAAATTTTGGAAATCTAGTGATATGAAACAAGTCAATTGTTAAATTCATTCATATCCATCAAATTTCCAAAATATTTCACAATCTGCCCGTGACAGGTCTGTGGTTGTGGCTTTAGTTCTGGATAAAAAGTCTTCCTACTCGAGTCAACGTCAACGTAGATGACGTTCCTCGACCTAATTCGATGTCAATTATTCAACAAAATTGAAAAGTCAACTTCATTCATTGGCATGATACACGTATTTCAAGTTGCAAAATTTAGTTGGATGATGCACACTTTTTCTGTTAACAATATCAATTCGGCCACTCGAATATTTGGGAATTTAATTAATAAGATTAATTTAACCATTGCTTATTCTGCATGTTAATATGCTTTTCTATCCATATTGGCATTCGCTTCACACCCACGAAAAAGCAATTAGGGTAAGTCAGTGAGCCATCGCTTTACCATCTGTGAATGATGGGTGCCATTGACATTAGTTTTCACGAAGGCCATTAGCGATTCATACGTAGTTTTCAATCCTAATCCCTCACGCTTTCTTTGTGCACTGTGAAGGAAAAGGGGATCAACCGTATTAAGGATTGGGAAGGCGAGGGTCATTTAAGAGGCGAGAGCTGCCCATTGTTTTGTTTGCATATGGGCCTTGTTTACGGTATGACCGTGGGGCCTTCATTATCACACATAGAATCAGAAGTCGCATTCTACTTTGTCACCCATTCACCCATTTTACTAAGTATGGGTGTAATTTTTGTGTGTGTGTGTTTGTTTTCAAGATAGTTATTGACATTTTTGAATTTGTAAAAAGTTTGGAACCGTGATTTCAAAGAGCAAGAAGAGGTTGAAGAAGAAAGAGGTAGAAGAATCGATGATGTCGAAACTTACTTTAGTGGATAATGAATTCTCCACAAGCCAGCATAAGCAGGGCTTCATGTAGGGGTTTGCAAGTAAGCATATCCAATCAAGACGATTAAGAGTGAGTAGGAAGGTCAAAACTTGTTTTATAAGTAGTCATCTAATATCTATCGCATTGAACATTTGAACAAGTCAATCAAGGATGTTGTAATGCTAGTTAATAGGTTCTATGGGAGCATAACTTTTCACAAATGCATAAGCATTGGATTCCTCTAAGACACCATGTCACACAAAGAGAACCATATTCAACCATGAAAGGATTCCTTTAAGCAATATCAAGAATGCCATTAAGTTTTTGGAGAATCTTGAGAATTAGTTTCCTCAATTGTGTTCTTGGTAGATGCAATATGTTTATGAATGCATCCTCAAAGCTTTAGAACATGTGACATCCCTTGCTTCCACCACCTCTAGTCCATAAAAAAATTTGTAGTGTTTGATAAATGTGGTATATCCACATAGTTCAAGAACCTTAAGGAGACCCATCACACAAAGAGATCAAAGATCAACACAAGAATACATTATGTATCTAAAGACCTCAAAGAGGGAAACAATCCACAACCCCAACGAAAGTGATCCCTTGAGGAAATATATTAATGCAAAAGGAAAGTAGTTTACTTAGTAATCTCTCAATGATCAGTCACTAGCAAATGATGCTCAATGCTCTTTAAATGGAGATCATGGAACAATTGGATATTAAGTCGCAAATCATGTGTCATTAATATGAAGGAGAAGATGAACCATCAAATCACTTTGCGTATAGAACATAATTGTGACAATCAAATTAGTTAATTACAAATGCACATTAAAGTAACATGCTTTCTTTATAATGAGTGTTAGACCAAGTTGGGCTTAACTAACTCAAAAGTGTCTAAATAAACTAACATATAAAGTATATGAACTTGAAACATTACAAGTACTTATGCCAAGTTTTGTCTCCTCTACAAAATTTCTTCAAGTTGGTCCTTTGAGGTTTTAAATTCCATGATCCACATGGAAAAGTGCTTGACCATTTCAAACAACAAAGTTTGACTTTTCTCTACTGCCACCATAAATTCCGAGAAGAAGAATATTGTAGATGGGAAATTAAGTGCCATTCCATCTAAGCTAAGAAGTAGTATGTAGCAGATATGGAGAGGATCGAATGTAATCTTGTTAAATATTCCCTATATCCCATGCAATTGCAAGTGATAAATGGGCTTGATGGGAGGAAAAAATCTACAGAATTAGAAGAAACATAAGCAATTTAAATTGTTGGCACGGATATTATAGTATATCTATAGCTTAAAGAACACATAGGAAAAGGAGGTTATTAAACTCCAGATTACAGTAGCCAAGATAGTTGTTGTGCTAACACACAAAATGGAAGAACACACACATAACAACCAGTAGCATAAGTAAGTATATTTCATATTTGCAAGCAAAGGATATAACTTCATAGCAATGGTGTCATAGCTTAGTGGATTATTTAAGAGTTTGTTCAATAACCATGATGATGAAGACCCTTCTTTTGTCCTGGAAACCTTTAAATATGATAAGAATAGAAATATATCAAGAAGAAAACCAATAAATGGAGGAACACTAAAAGTGATCAAGTGTTGATAAAGAGTACCATATTTGCAAATGTGGATATCATCCTAGAAACAACAATAATTTTGGCTACAATCAATATCTTTATTGTGTTGGATTTAGCAGAGACCATCTTTAAACTCGTGGAGTAGAATAAATAGATAAAGGGATGCATAACCAACCTCGAAAATTAGGTAAAATACTACAAGGCATTGAATGATAATATACCCAAATTTGTTGTTCTTGCTCACAAGAGAAAGAATCATATTGTACCCTTTGTTCATGTTTCATGCTCAAACACTCACACATGTAAAGACTTGTTTTCCAACGGGACAATAGTGAGATAGTAGTTAAAATGGAAAGTAAAGAATATGGTTAGGAAGTAGGAACAAGAGAAAATCATTGATTGGAAACATAGATATAAACCCATTCCCACCAACGTATGCACTCCTAGCAAAAATGAAGTAGCATCAATATTCTCCAACATTAGATAAGTTGAGTTTAACCATCGAGATAGATTAGAAGATTAAGATTTTCTCTCACAACAAAATGATAAATGCTTGGAAAATGACTAAGAAATTAATGAAACACTCAAGGTCCCAGTGTTTTAGAACAATATTGGGCATGTGCCATTAAGTAATCTCACCAAATTGATGATACATTGAGGAAAAGACGAATGAAGCCTCGCAAGTCACAAGTATCACCCACAAGAAATTGGTCACTTTTGTGGAGGAACCTTGCATAGCTAGTGTTCTTATTAGTATATGCCTAAAGATTACTGCATAAGACAAAAAATTGACTTCCTAAAGTCAACAAAGTATATGTTTTGATTTACAATCAACATATGAAATGGTGAAAATATATGTGGTGTGTGTCTGTGTATGTGTGTTTCAAACAAACTATAAGGATATTTTTGACAAGAATGACTTGAAAGGAGGGCCACATAGTTGAAACTTCGATTTCTTATTGGGTGATATACGTAGTCATGATAATTTGTAGTTGAGGATTTTGTAATTCATTTGTTGTTTCAACCTAGTTGATTTACAAGTCTTTAATTATTTAATGCATAGTTATTTAGTTATGCTTCTTGTTCTGTTTTCCTAACACATAATATATTAATGTATAAACAAATTATGAATTTGTATATTTATGTAAACAAGGTAAGTTTAGATTTGTTTATAATGTAAACATGCATTTTGATTCCTAAATGTATTTCTTAATTATGTTGTCAATGCTTATTTAGGGACTACATGTATTTCATTTTATTTTATAATTTCTTTTATGTACATAACCACTAGAAATTTTTATCGTCAAGAAACACATAAAAATTAAATAATAAAAATTGCCAAAATAGTAAACTAAGACTACAAGCTAGAGGGGTCATCTTAAGGGTGAAGATTCTCATTGGAAAGCCTTTTCTTAATACATGCCATTTGAAAATTGACTTGGTCCAAATATATACATCAATAAGCTCATAAACCCCTCTTGGGGATGGTTCCCTCCCTTTTTAATTATGTATAAATATACAACTCGTATTTGTATTTCCACATTATGTGATCATTCATTCACTATTATGAAATTGGTTTAACCTATAGGCGCTATAGAGTATAGCGATCTCTTACTCTTGGTTTGATTTATCTTATGCTTGGTTCATCTGTCTGCCTACTCCATGTGTGTTATGGTGTGGCATCCCCTTTGCGCTAATCCCCTCTTGTTAAAATTGTAACAACTTTTGTAATGAAAGTATAAATGACTTAGAGATGGGAAACAAATTTCAGAGATGTGGGAAGTTTTTCTAAGGAGCTCGAGAGAAATGTTATGTGGGGAATACAAAGGAAAGAAACAACACATAAGCAAAATGCCAAGGAATAAAGCAATATCACTATGGGGAAATAAGAACTCACAAGAGGGTTAATCTCAAGAGTTTCCAAGGGAAATTGGTTGTTAGGTGGAGAAAGGTGCATCTTTGGACTCCCAGTGGTAATGAATGAATGGGAAATTCCCTGAAGCACTCTTCCTCAAGCTCTGAAATCTTGCTCGAGGATGATTGGCTACAAGAAAGACTATACTGAAAGCCAATCTAAGGTTTGGTGGAGAGTTGAAGTTTCAATCTAAGTTGCCAGACTCCTTTCTAAGATAAGTATTTCCTTATGTTTTGTGCCTTTGAATATAATGTATATGCTTATCGTGTTGTTAAAATTATCATGCCAATGATGAAGAATGTTATCCCTATATGAATAGGGATCATTGATTTCCTATGTAATTTCTAAGGAATGGTCTATTATTGCATTTGGTTTATGGGCATGAATCTCATTAATTTTTAGTTCTGAGAGGTATGTGAATCTTTGTGTGATTATGAGTCTGAATGCATTTTAAATTTCCTGAGTACGAGATAGATGGGTGAATCTTTTTTGTTGTGTGAATCTTTGTATCTTAATGGTCTTGACAATGGGCCTTTGTATGTAATTGTAAGAAGCTTAGGAGAGATAGCTTGATATTCATTTATATGTATATCGGTATGGGCTACACTCTGATATACATATAAATGAATATCTAGTTATCTCTCCTAAGCTTCTTGCAAAATCATGATATTATATATATATATATATATATATATATATATATATATCATTAATGCACTAACAACTGAGTGTGTGTGGTAGCACATAGGAAGACTTAGTGGCAACAAAAGGAAGCCATGGACATTGGCATGGTACAACATGATACAGACCAATTCCATCAAGAAAAAGAAAGGGAGAAATGCATTGAAAGAGAATAAGCCTTTATGAGCTTGAAGGCTAAGCTTAGCTACTCCAAGGAAGAGAATATAAGGATCAGTAGGGAGAAAAGAGAACATGCAAGGCCGAGCACCATTCTGATGCAAAATCTGTCCTACCTACAAGGAATGTTATAATGCACTTCCACACTCTCAGATGTGGACAAATGTCCTATTGATAGGCCCAAAAAGAGACCTTGTAAGGATTAAAAGGAAAATAAGTTGTTTTCCTATTGGAATTTTGGAGTGGAGCTCCTAAAACAAGAAGGAGGACAGTCCCTGTAAGCCTCAGGACACGAACCAACAAGGTATAATGTTGGGAAAGAGGAGGGGGTGTTCCCTTGAAAGAGAATAAGCCTTTATGAGCTTGAAGGCTGAGCTTAGTTGCTCCAAGGAAGAGAATATAAGGATCAATAGGGAGAAAAGAGAACATGCAAGGTTAAGCACCATTTTGATGCAAAATTTGTCCTACCTACAAGGATTGTTATAACACACTTCCACCCTCTCAGATGTGGACAAATGTCCTATTCATAGGCCAAAAAAGAGGCCTTGTAAGGATGAAAAGGAAAATAAGTTGTTTTCTTATTGGAATTTTGGAGTGGAGCACCTAAAACGAGATTATCCTAACAAAAAACAGAAGAAGGAGAACAGTCCTTGTAAGCCTTAGGACATGAACCAACAAGGTATAATGTTGGGAAAGAGGAGGGGGTGTTCCCTTAAGATCTATATATATATATATATATGATGGAGGACATATTGAATACTAGAACTCATGGGGATTGATTTGTTGTGGTTTGTTGAATGTTTCATGTATTTTTTGTTTCATGATTGGCTTTGTACCTGAATCGTTGTTTTGATTGTCAATTGTACTGTTGGGACAGGGTCCCCTAGGGTAAATTTTGTAATCAATTTTGCTATTTATGTAAAGTCTCTGCATTTTGAGGAGCAGAGCATGAAGGTCATAGGAGTCAAAAGGGAATTTAGTCCCTTAGTTTGTTAGAAGATTGGATGTTTTGTGACTCGCCCATGGTTCATGAACCATGGTATTGTAATGGAAGAAACTATATAAAGGAGTCATAGAAAGTCATAGGAGGTAATAGAGTAATTAAAGATCATGTTCTGAGGCTGGAAAGTCTATTTCCTATACTTAGGCGAAGTGGAAGGCTCTTGTAGTTGTGTGCCCAAAGATCTTGGTAAGTCTACAAGCTGAGTGTGTGGGCCCCTACAGCTATGTGCACAGGAAAGAAGGGTCTGTAATAGAAAGATTATATCAATAAAGATTGTTTTGAAGCTATAATTGTGTATTTGTGCCTTTATATTTACTTATGCAATTTATGTGTATTCGCTCTGCTTTCTATAATTATCTAAAGCAACACTTAATTGGTGCACAAAAATGGTATATCTGATAGTTTACATGATTTTATGAATATTTTAAGTGTTTCGTGAAGGTTTAGATACTGTTTCTGTAAGTTACTATGATTTCTGCATTTCAAGGGTTAGGGTTTACGAAGGTCAGGATAAAGCCCTAGAAGTAATAGTAACCCATCACACACCTCTCGATGCAGAAACCTGGTTCTCATCCCCCAATACTACTTTGGGTGAGACTGCAGCTTATGCTACACGGGTTGTTATTGAAAGGGCCATCAGTTTAGGGTTTTGTTGGTTGCATAGCTAACTCTAAACATGGGTAAAGACCCCTCAAGCCAACAAATGGTTCCATTGACGGGACCAAGATCTATCTGAGGAATGTGTGATGTCAAATAAATGGTTTCCAACTAAGAAATAAATCAAGAAGTGTATAGATCAAAAGATGCACGAACTTGCAACTTAGGAAAACAGGAATCTGTGTTTGTCGAAGGAAGAGTGGCTGAATAGATATATGTATACAGACGAGTACAAAATTTTCTTTTGTTATTTTTCGTGCGAATTACACCTATGGTTGTTGAAATTAGCAGATAATAAGGGTACGTAGAAGTTGGACAACCCTATTGTGTGGACTCCAAAGTTGGTAAGGCATCGGGAAGCTTCAGAAAACAAGATTGGGAGGGTTGCCAACTACTAGATCGATAGCATTTTGGGTGGATTCATCACAGAGTTCACGATCAATACATCTGTAAGTTACAACGAAGCTGAACAACAACCCTTGAAAGGACCTAGAGGCAAGTACCTGAAATCCCTGAAGATTTGGATTAAAATGCTATTGTGCGAAAAAAGGGTTATGCCATTAAATTAATGTTTAGAAGAGACCTGACAGGAGTTACGCGAAGTGGAAAACATTCAGAAGAGACCTAGATTCAGGTGTAGCGTATAGTCCTCTGTTGGGAGGATCTGACTATGACGAAAAAAGTAGTGTTCTAAGGACACCTCTGAGTGCGCTAGAGGCAGTAAGACAGGGTATTGTTGGGATACCAAATCCATCCACTCCACCTCCACCATCACCTCTACCATCACCTCCACCTCACACACCTACACCTACACCTCCACCTCCACCTCCACTATTCAATATGGCAAACGCTATGAAGATGCCCATATCCAAAGGTCTGGGGACAGAAGACCCTGAACTATTTTGGCTTGTAGTAGATGTTACTAGGGGGACATCATCCTTGCTTAGTGTTTATCCTGAAGAGGAATTCCTCTTCAATCCTATTCAAGAGCCAGAGTTCCAGACAATTGACTCTGAAGGATTTGTAACTTACTAGGGTCCCACTCCCTTTTGGTTCGATATGGCTCATTTAGAGGGTATTGGTACCACAAATGGGGACTATCATGAGAAGGAAGAGGAACCATTTACATTCGAATTTCCTATCAAATATTATATTGGGGCCAGTTAGACGAAAAGCATTCCTCCCTCTGCTTTGCCTAATTTTCTTGGTACCTCTACTAAAGATCGTGATGCCTTCTTATTCGAGTTTGATGTATTGTGCAGAAGCTATGATTATTCTTCAAATTCTCAAAAGTTGAAGTTGTTTCCTACCACATTAAAATATGCATCTCTCAGATGGTTCATGGGACTGGTTGCAAATTCCATTTCGACATGGGATGACATGAAGAAGGTGTTCTTGAAAAAGTATCAGGATTATTGTAAAACCAGAGACATCAGAGAAGAAATATTTGGCATGAACCAGAAGGAGGAGGAAAGCCCCGAAAACCTCCTGGAAAGGTTCCAGTATAATTTTCAAAGATCCAAGATGAACCAACTGAATAAGGAAACCCTGAGAACAATTTTTCTAAGAGCCATAAGACCGGAATCTCTCGAGGTTTTGAACTTGATGGGAGCAGGTGATGTATCAAAATTGAGTTATGATGATGTGTGTGAGTTGTGTTGATGATATTCAGGGGGAAATTCTAAGGTTGGAAAAGGATCAAGAGATACTTCTTCCAGATTCACTAAACCAATTGCAGGGGCTAGGGTAACCAGAATTGAAATGGGAAACTTATTTGAAAATTTTAAAACTAACATTCTTGGCACTTTGTCTTCATAGTTAGATGTTTTGCAGGATAATAAGAAGCAGGAGGAAGTGGAGAAAGCCTTGGCTATGTTCTGCTCCAAGTGTAGGAAAAAACATCCCTTGAGCGAATGTCTTGTAGACAGTATAAAGGTATGTCGAATTTGTGAGGCTGATCATTCTACTAATCATTAACCTTCTCTTCCAAAGATTAAAGTAGCATATCTAACATATTGGGAGGTTGTCAATGCACTCTATGCAATGGAACCTCAAAAACCATGGCAACCACGTCTTACAGGTATGTCACAACAACATTCTCAATTTCCTTATGCCCAAAATTAGATGTGGAACATTCCAATGCCCTGGTAGCCCTGGCCTCCACAACAACCTTGGTAGGGGAGTATTCCTTACCCTACTGCACCAAATTATCCCCCTCAAAACTTTTATTCACCACAACAAATGGTTCATCCATAACAACAACAACTTTAGTTTCCTACCCCACCAAATCAACCACATCCCACATAACTTCTTGCCCAGCCAGTATCAAATCCCAACAATAAAGCTGTCCAATCTACTCATAGTATTGGAGTGGCCACATATCCCACTTTTCCTACCTACTGTATTGCACTACAGCCTCTACAGGAAATTTTTGTTCCTGTGCTGTAGGAATTTCCTGGGTCGCTGCAGGAAATTAAACCCAGATTAGGAAAAGTGGTGACAAGCCCAGAAAAATAGAAGATATTATAGATGAAGACACTCTAGATACACCTGAAGTAGAAAACATACAAGAAACAGAAGAACAAACCATTCCAAAGTCACAAGAACCTTCCTCGTTCCATACTGTCTAGCCTCCTTTTCCAGAGAAGTTGGAGATGAAAATAATATAGCTCGAGTTCAATCTTGTGTCTGAACTAAGAAATTTATGTATTAAGATCCCATTACTGCAAGCAATTAAGGATATCCCAATTTATGCCAAAATAGTGAGGGAGCTATGTACCAAGAAACCAGGGAGACAAAATAAGGAACCTTCTACAATTCAAGTAGGTGGGAAACTTGCAAGTCTTATGTCCACCGGATTTGTAACTGAGAAATATGCAGACCTTGGAATCCCTGTGGTTACCACCTTTATCAATGGGTATCCGGTAATAAACACTCTAATCAATTTAGGTGCAACCATCAAAGTGATGACAATGAAGACACTATCTCACATAGGATCCTTTGACTTACTTCCTACTCCTACCATGTTAGAATTAGCAAACAAGTCTAAGGTAAATCCAGAAGGTGTATTACAAGACATTGTCATTTCATTGGATTCCTAGGAGTACCCTACATATTTTTATGTTCTTCGAACTAAGACCAACTTGGGAGGGAATCCTTTGATCTTGGGGAGACCTTGGTTAGCTACGCCGGATGCCTACCTAGGGTGTAGGTTTGGAAACATGACCATCACTCATGGGGATGAAACTAAATGCATCAACCTATATCCCCCTGCCAAACCCCTCTTAAAATCAAAAAATACTTGTTGGGATGATGCAGAACATAATTCATAAATTATTCACCTAGTGTTGGAAATAACCCAAGCCATGAGCCTTAAGGAAAATCTGATAAATTGTCATATTTCTAATCTTGATTTTTCACAATATTTAGAAGGGTTGTCTAGTCCTAATATAGATATCATTATCGACCCACATAACTCTTATAAATATAGTACAATAGCTGAATTACATTCACCCCTCTTCTCTGCATTTCCTGCGTATTCAATGACTAAATGTGGAGGGGTATTGAACTTTTTCTAGAAAAACTCTAAATATCAATTATGCCTTGACTCTTGAACAGGAGAAACAATTAATTTAGACATTGAAAGACTTTTTGGATACATTTACTTGGGAATATACATACATGAGGGGTATTCGCTTGGAAACATGCATTCACGATATCTACACAGAGGGAGATGTCAAGCCCGTGAGACAACCAGAAAGAAGAATGAACCCCGCTTTGAGAGAAATTGTAAAAAATGAACTACATAAATTGTTGAATGTAAGGTTCATTTATCCTATTTCAGACAACCAGTGGGTATCCCCACTGGTTATCATCCCTAAAATAAATAGTAAATGGCGAGTGTGTGTAGATTATAGGGAGTTGAACAAATCTACATTAAAAGGTCACTTTCCCTTGCCTTTTATAGACCTAGTGTTGGACACTTTAGCAGGGAAGAAGTATTATTCTTTCCTAGATGGAGTTAAGGTACTACCATTTGGTTTATGCAACGCACCAACCACATTTCAAAGGGTGATACTTAGTATTTTCTCTGATCCTTTGCATGATTGTGTAGAGGATTACATGGATGATTTTATAGTAATGGGTGATACTTTTGAAGAAGCTTTACAAAATCTTAGGAGAGTTTTTCAGAGATGTAGAGAAATTGATCTTTCATTGAGTAATGAAAAATGTTTTATGATTATGACTGAGGGTATTGTTTTGGGTCATCATGTTTCTGCAGCAGGAATTAAAGTTGATTTGTCTAAGATCGAAGTAATTGAAGAGCTGACCCCACCAACCAGTCAGAAGGGAGTTCGAAGTTTCCTTGGACATGTAGGCTACTACAGAAGGTTCGTTGAGAATTTTACAAAGGTAGCCTCACCATTGTTTAAATTATTGACTAAAGAATATGAATTTCATTGGATTGATGAGTGTCAAGCTACATTTGATACACTTAAGGAAAAAATGTCTTCAACACCTATTTTGAAGAGGTCTATATTGGAAATTTCCCTTTCATATTTCCGCTGATGCTTATGATTTAGCTATAGGAGCAATATTGGGCCAAAAACAAAATCTCGTAACCCATGCTATCTATTTGTTAATAAAAATTTAAATCCTGTAGAACTGAATTACACCATAACTAAGAAAGAGTTCCTTGTTGTAATTTATGCTATTAATAAGTTTAGACATTACATACCAGTCACTAATGGCAGGATTACTAGGTGTCTTTTTCTGCTACAGAATTTGATATCACGGTATTGGATATGCTGGGAAAAGAAAATCAGGTAGCTGATTTCCTATCTAGGCTCAACCATGCAGGTGAGGATATTCCTGTTAATAATAGCTTTCCCGGTGAGAATTTGTTTTCTATTTCTATCAAAACACCTTGGTTTGCAGACATGGCCAATTATCTTGCTACAAGAAAGTTACCACCCTACTTCTCATCTAGTCAGAAAAATCAAATTATTAGAAAAAGTGTTGATTACTCTTGGATAAAAGGAGACCTCTTTTTCACTAGGCCTGACTTGATTATTTGTAGGTGTGTCAGGGAGGATGAGATATATGATATCTTGAGAGTTTGTCATGATGAAACCTATGGATGACATTTCACAAATAAGCTGAGAACCTATAAGATCCTCCGCTTAAGTTTCTACTGGCCTAGTCTTTTCAAAGATGCAAAGGAGTATATTCATAAATGTGACAGCAGACAGAGAATAGGGTGACCTATTGAAGTGAATGAAATGCATTTAGAACCACAAGCTCTCATAGAACCATTCGAGAGGTGGCTCTTGATTTTGTAGGTCCCATCAATTCTATGTCCAAAGGTAAGAAGTATATTTTAGTTTTTACTAATTATGTTACGAATTGGGTGGAAGCGAGGGCACTACCTAGAGCAATGGAGAAGGCAGTGGTAGAATTTCTTTTTTTTTCTGATATTTTTGTAAGATTTGGGGTACCAAGGGAAACTGTTACTAACCAGGGTACTCATTTGTGTCAAATATTGTGCAGGGAATTGTACAAAAATATCAGATTACTCATCGGAAGTCTACCCATTACCATCCACAAGCCAATGGGCAGGTGGAATCAACAAATAAGGTGTTGGAGACCATCCTAACTAAGATAGGGAAATTACATAAGAATGATTGGTCTGATCAACTTCTTGAGGTATTAGGAGCCTACAAGATCACATGGAGAAACATCACTGGCTTCTCTCCATATGAATTGGTGTATGGAAAACAATTTTTACTACCAATTTAATTTCAGATCAGAACTTTTAAGATGGTAGAAGATTTGGGCATAAACCTTAATGAAGCACAACAATAGAGAATATTGTCGCTTAATGAGTTGTATGAGATTATGTGAGATTATTTTCAGCATACTGATCTAATCCAACAACAATGGGCTAAATGGCATGACAGATACTTTAAGAAAAAGCAGTTTAAAGAGGGAGACTGGGCATTGCTGCTTGATTCAAAATTTAAGAATTTTAAAGGGTAATTTAACACACATTGGCTTAGCCCCTATGAAATTTAGAAAGATTTTGATAATGGATTTGTTCTGGTTAAAACAATTGATGATGGAAATGTTACCTTCTTGGTGAATGGGCACAGACTCAAGCTATATCAGAAGCCCCAATCTAAGGAGGAATTTGTGGAAGAGATTGTGGAGAAGAAAGAGCTGGAAATGGTGGAGAAGGGAGTCATTCCTTTCACTACCTCTTCCTGATTTCTTTCATAATACACTGAGCTTAATTTGTTTCTTCTCATGCTTAGTAAACCATGAGAGGATTCTCTATTGGGTATAGGTTTATTCCTTTTTCCGACCCCAATGGACTAATTACAGAAAAGGAGCTCCCTTGGAGTCTTCTTTTTCAGTATTTCAAACTCTCTAAAACTAAAATTTGGCGAGCATGAACTGCCTTGGGTTTGTTAAAATCACAGGACTATAGATCCTTCAGGATCCTCAAAATAAATTCTATCTTTCACTTAATTTTTGGTTTGCTTGTGTTGGACTGATGTGGGATCTCTTAAGGCCCTCCTTCCAACAATATTGGCCAATCAACATTAGCAAATTATCTGGGTTCAAGATTAGAGAATTTTGATGCCTTGAAGCTTGTATACCTTAATGATAGGCTATCTTTCAGTAGAAATGGAGATTCATTATGGCTCCTTGAATTTTGGATCCTACAGGGGGTTCGACAACAGCTCATACATTCACACCTGATAGGTTACATCAGAGGTACCTTGGTCCTCACTTTCATTAATGGTGATGGACCTCACATTGGTTAACAATTGACCTTAATGGTTGGTAATCCAACGATATTACTGCACATTCAACCTCAACACCCATATTCATGTGCAGTAAACTATACAAGAAAAAGGGAGAACATGGTTTCCTGCAGAGAAGTTCAGCAGTTGCATTTCCTGCAGAAAGTCACTTATTTCCTGAAGAATGAATTTCTAGCAGAACATTATCCTAAAGAATCTAGCAAGTGTTGATCATCTTCATTATTAGTTGAGGCCATGTAATTACACGATCTTTCATATGATATGGTTTCGAAGTGGTTTATTATTCCAAAGAAAGTGCAGCCATCACCTAAGGTAGTTTACCATTATAAGGTAAGATCGAGAAGGTACGTTTGGCATTTGAATTCTTAAGTTAAAAAGGTAATGGTACGAAATTTCAAATTTGCATGAATAAGAGTCATGGCCACCGTCGCAAAATAAGGTGGCTATGATTCATTGTGTCATAACGTGAGGTCCCATTCCTGATTATTATTTTGATTATCTTCCCAACATTTATCCCACAGAACGAATCATGATGGAAATCATGATCACATTCTATGTCATTCAAAGTTGCCTTATTACCCTACACCTTTCCTAAATTAAAACATTCTTGTTCTTATCGGGTTTTGAATTATCTCGCTTGGTCTTAGAGGCATATCAACGAACTAATCGAACTTTTCTCTCTCCCACTCCTAGCTACCATTGAAAATGCGATCTGTTGTCAAGTTTGAACCTCAGGGTCCTGCATTACTAGATTCTTACCCACAGAGTAAGACAAGGTTGGAGAAGGCAAGATGGTTTCCTATGTTCTTAAATTTTAGTGGGCATAATTCAGAAGTAATGAAGTCCTTTTCTCTAAACCTAAATGGTGACAAGGCACATGTGGGTAATATTAAGTTCATATTGACTGAGGGGATGGTAGCCCAAGCTTGTGGAATTCCAAAGGAAGGAGAGTGTTGGTTTAAAAACCAGCGATTCAACAAGGATATTTGTGCACCCTTCCTTGGAAAAGAGCATGCAAACATGTACTGGAGCAAGGGGATTCCACAGGACTACCTTAGAAGTAAGTACTGATGTCTCTTGTTTCTCTTGTAGAGCTATATCACCTATGAAGGTCATTTTGGGTTAGCTTTCCTGTTTCATATTCGTATCCTTGACCATTTCTGAGACAAACCCTTGAATTTACCATATTATCTTAGAATGTCTTTGTTGAAGATGGCTACTTCTGCCAAGGAGAGGGCATCACATATAGAGAAGAACCTATATCATCATGATCTTGTCAAAATTATCATGACAGAGGTTTTGAAGAAACAAAATAAGATGTGGGAAGAGTTTTTATTAGAGAATTACTTTGTGGGTGATGAGAAGGAGCCCGATTTACCAGAAACCAAAGAGGTAGAACCAACAAAGAAATAGAGAAAGAAACCCCGAACCCATGGTCAGTTGATAGAGGAGGTTAAGAAAGATGAAGAGGTGGTGGTAGTTGAGGAAACTATAGGGAAGAAGCCTAAGCTGTCAAAGGGTACCTCTACTCCTGATAGGTGTTTTACGAGAAGCCAAGCAACGAAGCTAGTGATAAAATAAACTACAAAGGAGTTAGTACAACAAATTAAAATTGATAAGAAGGATAAGAAGCCATGTGACTTGTCTAAAGGGAATAAAGTGAAGATTGAGTCAGTTGCGTTCATTGACAAAGAAGAGTTGGAGGCTGCCTCTTTCCAAGACCCACAACTATAGGAGAGTGGGGATAAAATAGTCGAAGGTTGTACAGAGCGGGAGGAACCAAGTTTTCCTTAGTCCTCTCAAAGGTAGAATTGGGATGAGCAAATGTCTAAGAAGAAGTAGTCCCTAAAGGATATGGAGGAATCTATCACCGAGCTCACTGTCTCTGAATGGGTTCTTCAGAAGGAAAACAGAGCTCTAAAGGAGAACAACCTACGCCTGTAGAAAGAAATGGATGAGTGGATAGTGAAGCATTAGAAGCCATGCTAAGTCATGAAGAAAAACCAAGTTCAGATCGAGCACCTGCAGAAGAAGAATGAAGAATATCAAAGTGAGGTTTAGAAATCTAAGTCCAGGAGGGCACAATTGGATCACCTGGCTGCAATAGCTGCAACATGGGGCAAAGAATGAATCTTCCTTCATATTTGCAACATTTTTTCTTGCATAGGGGACATGCAAGGAGCTAGGTGTGGGGGAGATGTTGAGCTTCGATTCTGTTCATTTTTTATAACATTTATAAGGCCTTTCTTCCCCCTTTTGAGCTCTTTTTGACCCTTCATAACTCTCTTTTTGCCATACTATATGTGTTTTGACCAAAATGGTGTTGTGAGCTTTAAGGTATGCAAATCATTTTAAAAAGTATCATTTCACTTTATTCTTGAGTATTTTTGAAGTTAAATGATACCTAATCGAATTATCTACAATTTCAAGAGTGCTGACTGAATCTTATGCAGACCAACTATCTTCCAAAGCAGTTCCATGATTTCCTGTAGACAACTCGTGATTTCCTTTATAGTTGTCGATTTCTTGTAGATACACGGATTTCTTGTAATTGCTCTGATTTCCTATAGTGATCTCGATGGTTAAGTATGTTCGGGTTAGTCTCGAGGAGAATGAAAACATGGGTTTTGTCAAGAAATATGTTTACATTTATGTTGTCCTATTGGCTGCGTCAAAACTGCCACTGAAACCACCTAGATCTTTAGACCTCTCACAGATGGCCATATTGGGAAACAACTCCAACAAAGTCAATGAGATCAGTTTGATCCATGCTTTTAGTCATGGATCAAACCCAACATGTCTATTTTTATTGTACTTTCCAGTTATTATTAGAAAACAGTTGCAGTATGTTAGTTTTCCTAATCCGGGCAAGTTTATGCCTTAGCACTTGTATAAATACTCTTATGTTTCATTTGCAAGCGAGAGCGGATATACCAGACTTTCGTATTACTATAATATTTGTTCATATTAATATAATGTTCCATGTTCTGCTGATCTTGTTGTGCAAACTCCTTTAGCAGTTAAAAAGGTTGTGAGTAAGGGATGGCCCCCTTTACTCACAACTCCCGTAGTTGCACATTTGTGTTCTTTTAACTATTTTCATGAATTGACAGAATTACTACACAACTTTTGTTCCTCTTTTATAATTTGTAGCCGCACATGTATGATGGTTAAATGGTGAAGCTTATTTGATGAATATGTTTGGAGTTATTTGATTAAGCTTTAATTTACATTGCAAATTTTGGAATTGGTTGAATTGTTGTTTGATTGATCCATTATCTTTTTCTAATCAACATCAACAATTTTAGGTGTTGTAGAGGGATGATTAAATCCACTCCATAGCCTTTGCTGCTAAGTGTTGATGAGGGAAAGGGATATTGAAGATGTGTGTGTGTGTGAGGTTTTGTATAGAAGAACACTTAAAGTACTAGCCTGCATATATTTTGCACAACATCTCATAAGGTTACCTACCCCTAGTTGATACTTATGTTTGTCAAATTATAAGTTTATAATTTTCCCAAAAAATGATGACATTGAGTAGATCTATAAGTTGACTGTGCGGGATGAAGATTGAATCGATCCTATGGTGGATGGGCAAATTACATGGGAAAACGATAGCTCCTGTAATTTAGATTTGGATGAAGAACTCGAGCACTGGTAGAACCGATTACATGAAGTATCCTCGTTGCACTGCAATAGGCTTACCAAATGGTTACAATGTATATCCACTGAGGTACGTAATTTACCATATTATGAGGGTTTAGAGGATGTTAATTTATTTCTGGATAAATTTGAAAGGGATATACTAGAGGAACATTGGTTCCAAGTGCTAGATATTGTGTTGTGAGCTAAGCCTGCCCGTTGGTGGGGCATGCATAGAAATAATTTTTCAGATTGGAAAGAGTATCAAAGAATGATGAAGTTGTGGTTTGGGTATGCTAATACCCATATTACAGAGAAATACATACGAAAGGCGAATCCACACAAGCACTTAACTCATTGGACACAAGCATGGGGAGAATAACCACAACCGGAGTGGGTTCATATCTTCTTCCACACTTTAGATACGATCCTGATGAATTGGTATCTAGAAACGAAGTTGCGACATGGAACCACAATATGGGATGTTTTAAAAGAAAGTTTCTTGCTAACTTTTATCTTTGAAGATGGATTTGAGTGTATAGATGAAGAAATGCAGGAGATCAAAGCTGCTATATTCAGAATTCCTGAAGAACTGGTTGAATGGATACAACTAGCTTGGGGTACGCAGCTATGCCATGCACTCGAATGTTACAATGTGACCACAGAGGATGGCGAGGAAGATATTGAGAACATCCACATTCCCAATTCTGAAGGACAACACGAATTCGAGGGACTTAAGGTAGATGTCCCTGATATATTAGAGCCCTTAAAGACCAAGCGGGTGAATATTGGATCATAAGCGCAACCAAAGTTCACGAATATAGGAGACTATTGGGATGAAGATACACTAGATAAGGTTTTGGAGCTATTGCGAGAGTATCAGGACTTGGTTCCCACCAATTTCTATGATTTGAAAGGGATCATAGGGGATTTGGGAGTCATGAAGATCATATTGAAGCCAAATGCAAAGCCAGTGAAATAGTGCCCCTACCGATTAAATCCCAAGTATAAGGAAAAAGTGCATAAGGAATTGGATAAAATGCTCGAAGCCAAGATCATTGAACCTGTCGAAGAATCGAACTAGGTTAGTCCCATGTTGGTTCAAGAAAATAAGATAGGGGGTGAAATTCAAATATGCATAGACTTAAGGAAGTTGAATGACGCATGTGTTCATGATCCATTCCCTATGCCTGTCATGGATGAGGTCTTGGAGAATGTTGGAGGACAGGAAGAATATTTGTTCACGAATGGATTCTCGGGGTACCCTTAGATCAAGATCACACAGGAAGACCGGAGTAAGATCACCTTTGCAACTGAATGGGGCTGTTTTAAGTATACAGTGATGCCTTTTGAGCTTAAGAATGCCCCTGCCATTTTCTCTAGGGTGGTAATTGCGGCCTTCAAGGAATTTATCCATAAGTTCTTGGAGGTCTACTTTGATGACTGGATAGTGTTCGGGTTAGTAAAGCAACATGTTGCTAGTTTGATCCTCATGTTGGATACTTGTCGAAAGCATTAGATAACCCTTAACTTGAAGGAATGCATATTCTACGTACCCTACGGGATACTCTTGGGCCATGTTGTTTGCAAGTAGGGATTGATGGTAGACCTTGCCAAAATTGCAGTAATCGTCAATTTGGAAGCCCCGAAGAATGTTAAACAACTACGTGCAATGTTGGGCCATATGGGATATTATAGGAAGCTCATAAAAGAGTATGCCCGAATCACTGCAGCCATGGAGAAATTGTTGAAAAAGGATGTGACATTTTGCTGGGATGAGGACTGCCATAATAGTTTGGATATTTTGAAGGAGAAAATGATCACCACACCAATTTTAGTGTTCCCTGATTGGAAGAAGGAGTTCCATGTTCATGTAGATGCTTCTTGTATCACGCTAGGAGCTGTGCTGACCCCACCAAGTGAAGGAGATATTGACCATCCAATCACATTTGCAAGTAGAAATTTGTCAAAGGTAGAAACGAACTATGCGCTGTAGAAATTTTGGCACTATCTGTTGGGTGCACACTTCAATATGTATATAGATCATTCTGCTTTGAAATACTTGGTCAACAAGCCTGTGTTGGGGGGGGG
>APFE030974921.1:694-13586 GCA_000404065.3 Pinus taeda | reverse complement strand
TTCAAAAAATTATTTTCTATGAGTCATGTGACAGGTTGCTCCTGAATCAAGCAGCCAATCATTTTTCCAGGAAGCAAGTGAAGTATTAAACAAATCTTCATTTACTCCAATGCTACATTGTGCCTCAACATAGTGAGCGGATTCAGGTGCTTTACCTTTGTCTGTATCATCAGTTTTACCTTTCTGTTGGTTTCTTCTCTGCTCAATTTTGTCCCATGGTAGCTTGCATGTAGAGGCATCCTGTGATCCATTTCTTTTGCAGTGAATACAATGTAAATCTGCCTTTTCTCCTTGAGAATGTCTGCCCCCCCTGCCTCTGAAATATCTTCCTCTTCCTCTTCATCCACCTCTTCCTCTTGTAGAATCTTGAGCAGGATACTTTTCTTTATGTGCCAGGCATACAGTCTCTTCAAAAGATTCAAGGGTTGTCTTCTTTCCAAAGGCTTTTTCTCTTTCAGAAAACTTTTTCACAAGAGAGTCAAAGGTTATATCTTTGAGATTTCCATTTGTTTGTAAAGACTCAAGATAATTGGAGTGTGTAGGATAAAGTGCCTTGAGAAAAGCAATAAGAGAGATATCCAGCTCAACTTTAGTGGATTTGATATCATGCATTATAGACTTTATTTCAGATGCAAGAGCAAGAGGATCATTATTTTGCAGTTCAAGGGTGAAGATTTTAATCATAAGTTGGACGACTTCAAGTGCAGAATGTGAGTCATAGAGTTCTTTCAACTTTTGTAAAGCTTCAAAGGCAGTTGAATATGATGAAATGTGGCGACTCACCTCCTTATTTACAAATGCTGCGATTAATGCATATGCTTTGATGTTCTTGTTTTCCCAAATGGCGAGCTCTTTGTCTGAGGTAGGCTTTTCTGGGTCACTGTCGCCTTCTCCGACACACACTCCTTTCCACAACTCATTGAAGATGAGGGTGTGTTGTATCATCCGGGACCAATCAGGATAGTTCTCCTTGCCAGTGAGAACTATTCCCACCATAGAGATGATTGAATGCATTCTGTGAAAAAAAATAGCTTCTGATGATAGAATAATACTTCTAATGGCAAAAAGAATGTGCTTTTGTGGAGGGAAAGAAAAACTTTTGCTGCTAAAAAAATGATTCTGAGATGAATGCTGATAACATGTTACTACTGTAACATATATCACCACATATATATCACTGCATAAACAATTTGAACGCTTTGTTTAAACGTTGTAATATGTATCACATCATATACATAAACAGTTGAGCGCTTTGTGTTAAACGCTGCCCTTTACTATGAAGCTTCAACACGCTGCCCTTTACTCTTCCGTTGCGCCAACACTTAAACTCTTAAAGCATAAATCAAATGCAAACACAATGAAATGACCGAAACAGCTGACACAATGTTTCAAAAATCATATGCGGAGGGAGATGAAGAAGCCACATTTCAGAATCCAAACAAATAACATGAGAGGCCGAGTGGAGCCAATTAATTTTTTTTTTCGGGCTAAGCTTCTCTACATGCACCAAAACTCGATATACTAAATGGTACAGTTTATAACCAACGCGATTTACGGTGATAATATGAGAGGATCAGTACGGGAAACGTTAATGCTTGCAACCATCAACATTTTATCAGAATAATGCTCTGAATTCGATCAGAATTGTTCAACCAAATCGCCAAATAGCAGTGAACGCCATTCGTTTAAACTGTCAGGTAATAAAAATTCAAATGGAATAAGCACACGGGTGTGTTTGTGCATACACATATCTATGCCATGGGCGGAACAATAAAGAAATGGTATCCATAGTAACAATGAAGACCACAAACTGTGCTTACGCATCCACTCAAACTCAAAACAAAACTCTATATGGTTGCTTATTGTACAGAAAATTTGAGGTTGTTTGAGATAGGAAAAACTCGGAAATCAATACTGCAGGTGATGATATTCTCAGCTCATTAGTCCGTTAAACCCATTACAAAAATGCCAACAGTCATACCACAATCATATGCATTCACCAAAATGAAAACGCAGATACCATATGCATTTCAAAAAATCAAGGGTTTCAACGTTCGCAGCCTCATACCATGTCAGAAGCCAGTGAATCAAGTTGCTGAATTTGCTGCGCATACCATGATATTTTAACGCATGTCAGGCAGAAGGTAATGGACAGAGGACAGAGGAGTTACAAGGTAGTTCATCTTCTTGATGACTGTTCACATTCCAGAAGATTAGGTGTCAACAGTTATGTTGCCTGACAAGAATGGAAATACAACTTTGCATGTTGCTACAAGGAAAAAGAGGGCGCAGGTAATATTTCTTGATGCATATCATTAATAATCATAATTTATGGAAGTCTTATGCATATGTTCTTTTCTCTATCTTTATAACTCTTGCAGAAGCGTGGCTTAGAAAAGATCACTTATTAGTTTTTAGCTAGATATCCTCTTAAAGATATGATGAAGAAACAGATATAAAGTGTGAGTTGGAACAGGCTATGTTGCTTTCTGAAAAATTATTGAGGGGATCTTGAATACCATGCTAACTACCATAGATTCAATGATAGTTTGAAAGAGGAAGGATTTAATTGAATGAAACATTTCTGATTGTCCAGGAACAGAGTCAACACCACTAGTTTCCTAAAGGAAAATGTCTTCATTTGATAACTATACAACACATAGAAGCCAAGTTGTTGGACAAAGTTGCCTGATGTGTATGATAAATGTTGGTTTTATGATGAATTAACCAAAACAACATAATAAACACTGAATATGTTGTATATAGAGGGGGGATCACAGTTCCCAAGAATAATAATGATGATAAATTACATTGTAACTCCTAAGATATTAGGAGGATAGCTCCCAATAACCCGAGACAATCATATACAACTAAGTGTAAATTACTATACCAATTCTCACTCGTTACTCATGTAGGCCCAATTCTAGGCTGAGCTATTATCTACCTATACAAGGGGCCCTTTATCTTGGCTAGATGAATGGTAACATTTCCTCCCTTGTTGGAATGCTTCATCCATGAAACCTAAGATGAAATTGTTAAGCTAAATATGGAGCAATATATGAAGAGACAAAGAGGTAGAAATAAGATATGGTATGATATTGTTGTTAAAAATGACATACAAAGGTTTTGTATACATAAGCTAGTTCTATCATTCTCATGAGGATTTGCTCTCCTAATCTATTTATTGCAATAATAGCTTCACATTACAGGTCTTAATATGTTGGACACCTAATGAATTAGGGTTATGGTGTGGAATATGAACCATCATTGGGAGTTGAAGTGACCTTGGAAGAGGAGTCCAATGATCAGAAACATTGTTTATGTTGTTGGAAATAATACTTGGGGGGGAGGGGGCGCGGGGGTGAATCAGTATTATCAAATCAATAAATTTTTCATTTCATACTCAGATTTATATACGCTACTTCAAGGAAGGTAACTTGCATGTACATGCAACTGTCTTTAAAACAACAAACATATATCCAACAAACTTATGATTCAGTTAATTCATCATATGTTGATCTTTAATCAGTGCATTAGTACTTCATTAACCATATAAACAATAACCATGTGCAGTAATAACAGAATAAACCATGAAACATAAGCAACACACATGAACACCAAGATTTAAGGTGGAAACCCAATGCGGGACAAAAACTACCTGCTATTGTATTCTTTTAATATAAGAAAAACCTATTTACAATCTTGTACTTGTGCAGACTCATACCAGTGCGTAGGCACCCACCTGTAGAAGGCTACAACCTTCTCTCGTTCTCCAGCTTCTACTGGAAGGGAGCGACAACCCCCTACATCTTATACTAGCCAATCCATTTACTAGTACGTAGGCACCGACCTACAAAAGGCTATGAGCTTTTCTCTTTCTCCAGGGACCACGTTTCATAAATTTTCAGACTGGATACTCCTGGAACACAACACCACAACCTGAAGGCCTCATTTCATCAAATTTTCATATTGGACCCATTAGTAACATTAAAGCTCAAAATCAATCACCACTACAATACAACCAATCACTCAAAACCCTTCATCAGTGAAGCAAATCACAATCAATCAATCTGAACATTCAGAACACTATCACTAGAACACAGAGTAGAACCCAAGACTTTGCATCAACAACCAGAACCAACTGCAACTTCAAACTTCATATTTCATAATGTATACGCTACTTCGATGTGTCGGACCAGTATGTATACGTGCTTTTATCAAAGTGAACTAGCGTACAAATCTGCAAATACTAACTTAAAAACTTCACAGCTATTCCAGACTTCAACCATACCTGGTGATAACATTTGCAGAATAAAACATGCGTCGATATTCAGATCTAGACTATCCATGATCAGACCACATAATGATAATTCATTTCAAGTCTTATGATTATGATCCATCATCCATCATCAACCACTTAGGTGCATCCTTAGTTAAGATCAAGCAAAGCATCAGAAACCCATAACCTGTATATTTGATCTAACTCTTCATAATATATTCAATACTTGCACACCTTGGCCTAATGATCTTCTCCTCCTTATATAGGTTTAGGCCTTTCTCAATACTTTGGACCAAAACCACTTAGGACCAATACCTTGGAACAAATACTTCGGACCAATACCTCAAACCAGATACCTTGGACCAAATACCCCGGACCAATACCTTAGACCAAAACTTTCATTTTCCATCCCATACATGCTTTTCCTTCTTTGAAAGTGCGTGTATACGTATACGCTCCTTTTGTTCTGTTAACCCACGTGTATACGCTGCTTGGACAAAGTGAACCAGCGTATACTTCTTAAACCACTCTCTTTCTTCAATCTCTAGAGTCTGATATGTAATCCTTTGTTGTTAACCTGTTGCACTGTGAACTGTCATCTGTGTGAGTTGCCATCGAGGACAACACCTATATCATAATGCAAACATATGTATCTATTTCATATTAATGAAATGAAAAATCATGCTTATTCTTTTCAATATCTAGTTTGCAACCCAATAGTGGTAGCAGAGATGGGTCTGTCAAATCTATGCCTTGCATAGGCCTTGCATTCCTTCAGCCCTGTCCATGATCATTTCTTTACTTGATGCTCGTTTCAGCTTTTCTCTCTCAAGTGACTCACCTCCCCTCCTCTAGATTCTCTCTGCTTTGTGCCTGTGATCTTTCTCTATTTGTCATAACCCTGATGGCATTCATGCTTTTCATTGATCTAAGAATTGAGGTCGATCATTGCGTTGGCACATTGTAAGGCTTTGGAAGTGAGGGACAAATAAGCCAACAGATCCATGTGCAAAAGAAATTTCTCGACAGGGCTAGGACTTGTCTAATGTCAGAAATTTTGAATAACTCTGTTTCACCTCTTTCTGGACATGTACCCATCAATTTAATTTATAGTTGCAATGGTTGAGATAGGTGTGCTTGAGGATCCAGAGTTGCCTCTAAGGTTGTGAAAGTTATACTTGTAGTTTCGTTTACGTATTATGGATCACAAGAATACCTAATGTGAGTGCTTATTGATGGTACAATCACCAAAACATTCTTTCAACGTAAACTCGTTAGCTATAATAAGGTGCATAATGGAGACATTGAAGAGGGTCATTACATTGGATTCATTTATACTACCGAGGTCCTTCCCATCATGATTGAGAACACGATTTCTATTTTGCTTGGATATATCATCCAATTCGTTAAGCCTGTCACATATTTAAGACGTTTCCCATTTTTATGTTCCCTAGGGTAGGGGTGCCATGGAGCCTCTTTTTGGCATGAAAGTATCCTTGCACAGATTATGAAGACACACACTAGAAAATCCTATCGCTTGAGTTGTACTATGGGATACGTAGGGATGCATGCAAAGGATTGATGATTGTGAAGGTGTTTGTTGAGAAGGAGACGTTGGAGGTTCATTATGTATCTGAGGGGATGGGTGGCTTCACCATTTCAATATTTGCATTCATATCAGATGCTCCAAAAATAGGCATAATGTTCATTATTATTATTATTATTCAATTTTAAGGTCACAGCCAAGCCAAACACCAAATTGGTGTATGAGACCCCCTTGTTTGTGGGACAAGGGACCCACCTCCACGTAATGATTTGACTGGTAAGTCTACGAAGGCATACATACTCTACCCCCCTCTGGTTTTGAACCTGTGACCTCTTAGGAGGAAACACATGATCTTGACCATTATGCCCATTCAAGCTGTATTGTGCATCACATGAGTATTATGTATCACATGAGTAGTGATGACTTGAGCTTCGTATGTAGTCTACTGGTGGATAATGTGGAAGTTGTTGCTATGTAGTTGTTGAACAGGTAAATCCCCTCTATGGACAGAGGCGATCCCACTAGCCCAAATGGGGTCTAGCAACAATCACACAACGCTAACACGCAAGTTCCTAATTGCAAATCAAAGATCGATGATGATGGCCTACCTGGATTCCAACGCTAATATTTGTAGAAGAATCGTCGCTCCCGTTCCTTTGCTCCGGCTGGTCACAATCCCCACGATCCTCGTGAACGGACACCTGCACATGCAAAGAACGACACAAATACAAGCATAAAATCCAATAGATGCAACTATATATCAATCAGAAAGGATATAACTCAATCATAATTTATAAAGACAATAAGAGTGGAACCATAATGATAGTCGTCTATTAATGAATAATAGGCAGAGAAAGATACAACCAAGGTTCTGACGTTGAACCTATTCTCTGACTGGGCGAGCAGCTATGTATGCCTTGCAATAGACCTTCTCTCTCTCAGGATTCCAGCAGCATAACCTCCCTAAGCTTCAAAACTCTTACTATCACTCTAGCATTACTCCAGAACTCTCTTGAACTCTATCAAAAACTAGAACTCTTCCCTTTTGAACTCCCAAAAACTAGCTTGTCTAATGCATGAGGACAAACTTATATAGATGAAGAAGGGAGGAAGACTCAATGCACCAGGACGCCCATTGCGGATCGACATTATCTCCGAAAAGCTACTGAGGATAGGTGTCAAGGGTAGATGATGACTCTCGACCTCTATCTCGTGGATTTTTCCCTCAAAAGACTTCATGGTCTGAAAGGAAAAATCATATGGGTGCGCATTTGTCAAAAATCATTACCAAATTTAGTTGGCGCGAGTGTTGTTCAAGGACAGAGCGCCAATGGGCGCGCCCCCTTTTAAGGATCTCAGTGATTGGCATGGGTAAGACACTGTGTACCTGCGCCAATGGAAAAAGGGCACTTTTCAGGGATAATTTGCAGAAGGTGTCTTCAGGAAACATGAAGTACATACTTAGGGGAACATAATGCAGGTGTTTTTAGGTTATGTCACTGTTCACAGGTCCCGGAATGTGTCCTCCAATGTACAAATACAGGGGTAATAGGGACGGTGACCAATGGTGACAAATTACTGTGTAACAGATGCCCCCTAAAGCATGAGGCCCTAAGAGAGAGAGAGGGGTGAAATGCTTTACAAGAACACATATAGCTGCCGCCGAGAATCTGCATTAAGAGATACAATTGATAGTTCAAATACATGATGTACGTGGTATGGTCGCAGCCATCCATAAGAGAGTACATGATAATCTAGATCCGTAGCATGGACGCAACCATCTCGTTAGGATCAATGAATTGACTCAGGTATGGTCGCAGCCATCCAGTGAATGAGTCATGTGTCAAAAAATCACGCCTGGATTACAACAGACACAATCCAGGGTCTTGCGCTCCATCTCGACCCGAACAGAAGTACAAGTTCAAGCATGTGAACATGTGAGCTGAAGTCGAACATGCATGAACATCGTCTGATTACCAGTCAATATTGGGAACTGTTAACAGATGCGAGAGGTACCACCAATAATGACAATGGACCTCAAGGTACTATAGGTACAATCTACGGCTTGTGAATTAGTGATCCGAAGTCGAACACCCACAGAATCATTCGATCGGAGGCCAATGATGAAAACCTCACGTCGAACATGAAGAACCTTCCATTGAGGCATGCAGGGTCTAAGGCACCGACAGGGAGTCTCTAGATCAGCTTCCTAGATAATGAGCTGAAGTCGACAGGAAGTGACCTTGATCGAAGGTGGTCCATAGTGTTTCCCACATCATCGACATGAGACAGAGAGATAATGTTGTGAATTAAGATTGTACGAACTATCAAACGGAGGTTGTTTTTTTTCAGAGGTCAACTTCTCTTGAACATATTGGCGACACGACAGTGGAATTGGCAGTATTTGACATCGATGGATCAGAGGTCATGATGACAAGGCAATGAGTAGATGAGAGGTCAAATAGGATTACCTAAACCCATGGAGGCAAGTGAAAAATGAGATGAGATATCCCCACCCCGACACGAAAGCAGAGAAGTGCCATGTTCAAGAGCGACATACTGCCGACACGACAATAATTATGGTTCCCAAAATTTTCTTTTTCTCCCACCATTGCTGGCGAGTACCCCAATTATTTTTAACAAGCTTGATGGGTATAGCATATGCTTGTTCTATAATCCACCCTTCGGGCGAACCTGTCGCTATATTTTAGCGATCCTAACGACAATGAAACTCGTTCTCGTCCATTTGGATGAGTTTGTCGCTATTCGGTTTTAACGAATTTAACGACAAAGATAACTCGGTCTCTTTCAATTTTAGAGAGTCTGAAAGAAACGGAAAGGAGACTCCAGGGGTGTCCTTTTTCGTAAAGTTGTGTCTCTCGGGCCCGAAAAAGTATAAAATAATGCCCGAAAGAACCGCCGGACCATTACGATCGAGGAGTACTTTTCATAAATAGTGATTTCGATCTGAAAAAAGTAAAAAAGCGATTGAAACCACGTCGTTTCGTAACCATTAACGAGTTTGAAACGACAAAAACCCGGTAATCTTTTTATGTTTTAACGGTCGACAAAAGAACTTAAAACGACCGCCCCTTAGTAACGTTTAACGAGCCAAGAGGAATAACTCGATAATCTTTTCCTCTTTAAACGATCAGGAAAATATCTAAAAGAAGACCTCCATTTTTATTCTCTTTAACGAGTCAAAAAGGGAAAAAATACTCAGCAATCTCTTCATATTTTACGAGTCAGAAAAGAGCTTAAAGGTGACTCGGGTATGGGTTCATTTTTACACAAGCTTGAACCATGGATAACTCTGCTTGGATTCGGTTTCATGTTTACACAAGCTTGAAACGAAAAACTATGCTTGTTAGAAGTTTGCATGCCCCCAGCATAACGACGCAAAACGAGGTACATGCCCCCCAAGCTTCATTGCATTCAACAAAGTGGATGGGATGAAGGTTCACTTTCGAGATCTTGGAAAGACTCGACTTGGATTTGACGAGATCTTAATCAAAAGACTCGATTTGGAAAGGGAGTTGTTTCATTTTTTAATGAGGTTGACACAGTAAAATAACTATCCTCATAACCCTTGTTTAATTTTTTAACGAGCTTGACATGAGATCAGGAACTATGCTCGGCCCAGTCCTAGTTTCATTTTTTAAGGAGCTTGACATAGGAAAACGAACTCTGCTCCAACCAATCGTAGTTTCATTTTTAAGGAGCTTGACATAGGAAACGAACTATGCTCCGACCAATCCTAGTTTCATTGTTTAACGAGGTTGCCACAAGATCAAAACTATCCTCGGGACTCCTTGTTTCATTTTTTAACGAGCTTGACACAAGACAAGGAACTATGCTCAAGGCTACCTATAATCTACCTATATAACCTATCCTTGTTTCATTTTTTTAACGAGGTTGACACAAGACAAGGAACTATCCTCAAATCTGATTCATTTTTTAACGAGGTCGACTCAGTAACATGAACTATCCTCATGGCAGCCTGTTTCATTTTTTAACGAGGTTGATATAGGAAAAAACTATCCTTGGACACCCTATTTCATTTTTTAACGAGGTTCAGACAGGAACAAACTATCCTCGCCCATGAACTTCATCATAATGAACAAGAAGTTGTGGCTTCCAAGAGTGGCGCTCCCGATGGGAGGTCAATGTCTCGGAAGTCGGGACCCAATGCCCCCAGAACACTATGCACGATAGCGGCATTACTGGATAGGCACGAGAGAGGTGGCCACGTAGTTTATCTGTGGTGAGACAGATGCAACTGGTGGATGAGAACCAAGAGGGAAGGGCAATGGTGCCGGAGGGGCTTGTGGACGGACGAACGATAATTGGTCCATCGTCACCATTCTTCCATCGTGTGGAAAGCAAACCACACGGAAGAGTGAAGAAACAAGGGCTCCCATGGCATACACGTAGTCACGACCAAGGAGAAGATTGAAGTCTAAAGAACCTTGGGTAACCAGCACGTCTACATAGACGGTTTTGCCTCCCAAAGTAATAGGGAACTTTGGAAGGATCCCTAATGGTTGACTGGTTCCTCCGTCAAACACCATCAGATTCTGCGCAACAGGCACAAGCTGTGGGTAGCCAAAAGCTTGCCGAGTAGTAGAAGGCATAAGACTGACAGATGCACCCTCATCCAAGACAGTGCCAGGTATTGCCGTATCATAGGCATGTACTGTAATCTGGAAAGGCACATGGGATGGAAGGCGGAAAGCAGTCAGGTGACGCCAGTCGAAGGAAACGACTGAACTACTTGGTGGGGGAAACGTATGATGGCCCCTCTGCTGTAAAGGAACCGAAGAAGGACTCTCTGAATCAACGAGGATAAGAGGGTCGTTTTTGGACTCAGGATAATTTGATGAGACGAGAAGAACATGATCATGACGCTCTTCCGGAACAGGGTGGTCAAGGGGTGGTGAACCCGAGTCGACACTCTCTCCGACCAATGGTTGGTCTAGAACAGGCTGGGCAGAGCCAGGCTCAGGAAGAGGAGGCTGGAAAAGAGGAGAATGTGAACCAATCTCATTGTCGGGAGGCGAATGATCTGCAGCTGCAGACAGACGTTGATATCCAACGGGGAGTTGGGGTGAGGGAGCCACGAGACTTTCCAAGATAGTAGAGGCCTTATCCATGAGTGGAGAAAGGTGAAGGCGATGATTGCCTTCACAAAGTCTGCAGGGGATTCGAATCTTCCCTTTTCCCTTGCCATTCCCAACTAATAGGGTAGCATCGCCGTGAGCTTCAGTGGATGATGAGGGGCGGGCCGGATTGCGAGACCATATTTCTAGTAACCTGGGAATGCCAGGACAATCGCGAAGAATATGGTCCTCCTTGCATAATCGACAAGGAAACTTAACCTTCCGCGGAGGAGCAAAAGGTGACCCGACTTCAGGTGTCCTTTTGGGAACAGTTCTACTTGTAACCTCTCCCTTAGGAGACTTCTTCTTCTTCTTCTTGTTCTTCTTCTTCTTAGCCACCTGGTTATTCGAATCGAAACTTTCACCAGGCGAAGTACAAGAAGGAGACGTAGAAGTAGGCGTCGAAGGAGAGAGGTCCACCTTAGGTTCAACATGATGTTGTTCAGGTAGAGGGACTGATGGAGTATTAGCCAACACGGTAGGGACCAAAGAGGTTGAAAACAACCAAACAGGCAACCGGACAGTTAACCTCGGAAGGGATAACGTCGCCATATAAGGCGCACCAACATTCCCAAGAGGAGGGAAATGACTAGGATTCCCGTCAAGAGGGGAACTTGGGTTGGTGAACCCTGGAAAAGTTGCCATAGCAAAAAGAATCCTACTCAACCTAACACACACAAGATCTAACCAGGTAATGTTATCGAGGCCAAATAAATTTTTAAGACGCAGGAACTGAACTTGACCTTTTCATTTTTTAAGAGTCGAGAAAAGGACAAAAAGATGACTCTAGTCTCCTTCGAATGTTTAATGAGCACAAAGTGACAAGACACTCACTTACACCTTTTCTTTTAGGGAGTTCGAAAAGGATCAAAAGTGACTGCTCTGGAGATGCTAGGAAAAAGGTTTACCAAGCGATCCGTAAAATTTCTTATACACCTTGGCAATCGTATGAGAACCAAGGACTTTCTGTACTGCAGTCAATCTTCCCGAATGCTGTGTTCGGTGCGTTACGGTTCACAAGGCGGCAGACAGGGCTTCCTACGGATAAAGGATGTAAACCTAGTGGAGTCTCCCCATATATACACGACGGTACGTGGGAGCCCAATCCATACTGGCACCTATCGTTTCACCGTGGAGGAATCACCCAACCACTCGACGGTAAGCTACCAGGTTTAAAGACGCCGGAACACGTCTCTAGCCTAGACCTCTAGAATATTTGCGTTAAGTTCCAATGCGTTTTTAGGTAAATTCGGTTTATTTTATGGTTGATCTTGAATTAAGTTTTGATTTCAGGTCCTACTGTATGATCTCTCACAATTACTTAGATGTAAACTACATGCCAAAGAACATCATTTCGTTCGATGAATTCTAACTATGAGAAGGTTAGGAATTTTTCGACCAAACAAAATTAACACAAGCAATCAAACAATCTAATGCAGCTAATGGCAAGGAAACGAAACTTTTCTTTTGAAAATACAAATCAACGAAATGTTCTTTTCCTTTTAACTATTAAATGCAAAAGATACTAGTTTGATTCTTTTTCAATGGCACAAAGCACTTAAAATGAATTTTGAGAGATAGCAACACCGAGCAAAAGGAATAAAATCACTCAATGAAAAGACAACAAAGTTCCCAAGACACTAAAAACCAGTTTTCCGAATCAAAGGAAAACTAAGGCTTGTGAGCTATGTGATCTAAGCTCAACAAGACAAAAAGGAATGCAAAGGAGGAAGACAATCGCTTGGAACACAATTCACTTGAAAAGTGTGCAACCGTAATCTATGCACAAATGAGAATTATAATTATGCAAATGTGATCTATGCAAGAGAATTCTCAAACACAAGATGATTCTAATGTAATCTAAGAACCAATCAAGTGCAAATCAAGAAAATTGGGTGAGATTTCCAA
>APFE030974905.1:5023-35225 GCA_000404065.3 Pinus taeda | reverse complement strand
ACAGAGCAGGCTGAAAGCCTTGACATGCAGAAGCTGAGAAATGAGATTCAAGCCTTGGAGACTCAAATGTCAGAGTTAAATCAGGCCAAGGACACTCTGGCTAAAATCAATGAGAAATATGACAAGTCCAAGCAGAATGTGGCTGAAAGAGAAAGAGAGGTAAAGGCTCTAAAAAAGAGAATAAATGAGCTAGAAAAGGAGCTCACACTGGACAAGGTGACATCTGAGCTCAAAAGGATACTATGGGCCAATATTGGCTAGTCAATCACAGATCAGTGGGAGTACATTGAGGCCATCCATGAGCAAATGATGCTCATTGGAAAAGCACACAGAGAGATCCAATGGGCAAGGGCATCTCTAGGCAACATGCCTGAGATTGCCACCAAAATGATAAATGTGCTGAACTACAGGACAAGCTCCCAGCTGATCAAAATGGGAATTGGCAACTGGACTAAGACCATCTCAATGATCAAAAGGGTCCTGACACTAAGAAACCTAGTTCAAACCCTGGAAAGAAGAAGCCAGGACATGCAGGCATATATCAATAAGTTCCAGGACAGGTTCATGGCATTACAAAACAGGGGTCTTCCTAGCCTGACAGAGCCATCAGGAAGACTACTCTCACATGAAAAATATGCCAAGAGAGTCAATACTTTTGCTGCCAATCAAATTGCAGAGACAGCAAGCACATCAGCAGAAACAGGGCCAACAACAGGACAGACCCTCTTTAACAGGGTGGAGAGTTTATTTTTTGTTATGAATGAAATTACACACTTGTTTGATGATCCTCCCCATTTTTACAAGTATACAGAGGCAGATGAGACCATGGGGTCAATTTTGAGGCATCAATTGCCTACACAGGATGTGTGGAATAATTTGATACAATTACTGTTAAATCAAAGTCAGTAATTATGTTGTTACTTTTTTAAAATATTTAAGTTTTCATACACAGGAAGATAAAGACACATCAGCAAGTATGCAAAAAAGGGCTGAGCCAACTCAACAAAAATATTCGGCCACCACAGCAGCACTGGCAGTCACAGGTGACAGGGCCGAAAAGCTAGAGGAGGACAGAGCTGCACAGACACGTCATTTAGCAGTTATAACAAAGCGCTCAACCGACTTAGTGAGCTCCAAAGGTCAAAATTTTCTGACAGGAGTAAAGAGCCTTTATGTTGCATTAAATATTGTAATAACTTTTTATCTGCAATTTTTGTACGAGTTAATGAAGATATTTTACCTCTCAGATGACTCAATGCCTGAGATATTTTTGTATGAAACACTTCTATATATTCCCCCTCGCATATGTTAGCAGGGGTTGGACGTTGGATGTAAGAGATTGTTCATATCTATTCTGTTTTTCTTTCATTGTAACTCTCAGAGAAGTAATACAAAGGACGATGGAATTTCCAAAGCTCTGTGTTGCTTGATGTTGTCTGGTGTTTAGCTGAAAGTGGCAGGATTCCTGCGTATTTCATGGCACAATAAGTTTCTCTTGTAACTCTTTGTTATGTGTTTGTTATCTTTCATATCTCTTTCATGTTTCCTGTGTTTAAACAGTTAATAGCAAGGAAAAAGAATAGTTCCAGGACTTAATCACAGATTACCCTGAACTCAATCTAAGCTATTTTTGAATGTTTTTTCTTCAGTTATAGTAATGAAAGCGTAATTCTTAATTGCTACCCTTTCACACTATATCATCACCGTGATTATTGTTTCAGGAATTCAAATTTGCTCCTGAGGAATACATCCCTTTCTCACACCCCAGCTTAGTGGAAAATTCTTAATTGCTTTTCACTGGTTGTTTACAGTCCATCATCACAATTTAAAGTTTGTTTCATGAAGTATCTAAATGGCCCTGTAACTCCAGCTTCATCAAACTCAGGATTTCAAGAAACCAACAGCCACAGACTCCATTGCCCAATGGACTAACTTCATCTGCAGATCTCCATTGTAAGTGCAGAAAGATATCCTTCCAAGCAAACAAAAACCAAAAACCCTATACTTCACAACTAGCCTAATATCACCACAGAACAGAGACAAACCTTATAGAGAGAGCCCTCTCTGATTACAACTAGGCTAGAAGTTGTAATCCAAAGATTGGTTAGTGGTTACCCCGGTCGTATTCCCTTGGGAGTCATAGGGAACAACCTGGGTGTTAATAGAAGGGAGTCATCTTATTTTTTTTGTCTTCTATTGTAGATGAAGTCACAAGAATCATATTTCCACATGAAGCTTTGTTTTAGTTTGAGCCTCTGAAGGATTTCTTCTACTTCTCTTCCAACTTCTCTGCTATTGCATGCAAAGGGGCCTAGTTGATCTTTGATTTTGAGCTGGGCCTTCTTTTTGGATTTAACAAAATGTACCTCATATGAATTGATTATCTGGCTGTAGTACTCTAGAGAAAATAACCTCATTGGGAGGTATCTGGGTAACTTGTATGGTGCTAAATCATAGCCATATATCCTAATTTTTGTGTGGTTTTGGTACAAGTACCAATCTCCCACTTTGTGTTGTTTTGACAGCTGTTGGATCCTCCTAATGTCTAAACTAATTCTTGGAGGAGGACTTCCTAGCAGCATGGTCACTACAGGATATACAAAAAGATCTATGAAGTCTGTGTATGGATATGGTGATTCAAATTCGTGGATCAGAGGAGTCTAGAAGACTACTTACCTAGGGTGGCCTCTGGTATCAAGTTTTTTAAGAGTAAATGGGAATTTATCAGCTTGATAATATAAGAAAAGGTGGTATAAAACTGAGGAATACTTGAATACTCTTTCATTGTTTGTTCTTAAGAATTGATCATGAATTTTATCAGCAATGAACTTGGCATAATCATACATGACAGCAGGGGGTATCCTACAATAAAAATGGACATGTAGGTTAAAATGATTTCATCTATATACTTACTGGTGGTATAGCCTAAAACACAAGATATCATTGCTACTATATCTTGACCAAATGGGGAAAATATGGTAACTGTTAACACCCAGGTTGTTCCCTATGACTCCTAAGGGAATATGGCCGGGGTAACCACTAACCAATCTTTGGATTACAGCTTCTAGCCCAGCTGTAATCAGAGAGGGCTCTCTCTATAAGGTTTGTCTCTGTTCTGTAGTGATATTAGGCTAGTTATGAAATAAAGGTTTTTGGTTTATGTTTGGTTGGAAGGATGTCTTTCTGTACTTGAAGTGGAGATCTGCAGATAAAGTTAGTCCATTGGGCAATGGAGTCTGTGGCTACTGGTTTCTTGAGATCTTGAGTTTGAGCAGCTGGACTTACAGGGCCATTTAGGTACTTCACGAAACAAACTTGAAATTGTGATGATGGAGTGTAAACAACCAGTGAAAAGCAATTAAGAATTATCCACTAAGCTGGGGTGTGAGAAAGAGATGTGTTCCTCAGGAGCAAACTTGAATTCCTGAAACAATAATCACTGTGAAGATATAGTGTGAAAGGGTAGCAATTAATAATTACACTTTCATTACTATAGCTGAAGAAAAAAACATTCAAAATAGCTTAGATTGAGTTCAGGGTAATCTGTGATTAAATCCTGGAACTATTCCTTTTCCTTGCTATTAACTGTAAAACACAGGAAACATGAAAGAGATATGAAAGATGACAAAACACATAACAAAGAGTTATAAGAGAAACTTATTGTGCCATGAGATACGCAGGAATCCTGCAACTTTCAGCTAAACACCAGAAAAATCAAGCAACACCGAGCTTTTGAAATTCCATCATCTTTTGTATTACTTCTCTGAGAGTTACAGTAAAAGAACAGTAGAATAGATATGAACAATCTCCGACATCGAACGTCCAACCTTTGCTAACTTATGCGAGGGGGAATATATAGAAGTGTTTCATACAAAATATCTCAGGCATTGAGTCATCTGAGAGATAAAATATCTTCTTTAACTCGTACATGAGTAGTAGATAAGAAGTTATTACAACTTTTAATACAACATAAATGCCCTTTACTCCTGTCAGAAGATTTTAACCTTTGGAGCTCACCGAGTCAGTTGAGAGCTTTGTTATAACTGCTGAATGATGTGTCTATGCAGCTCTGTCCTCCTGTAGCTTTTCGGCCTTGTCACCTGTGACTGTCAGTGATGCTGTGGTGGCCGAATGTTTGTGCTGAGTTGGCTCAGCCTTCCCTGCCTATCTGTTGATGTATCCTTATTTTCCTGTGTATAACAATTTGCATATTTCAAAAAGAAACAACATAATTACTGAATTTGGTTCAGAAGTAATTGTATCAAGTTGTTCCAGACTTCCTGTGTAGGCAATTAATGCCTCAAAATTGACCCCATGGTCTCATCTGCCTCAGTATACTTGTAAAAATGGGGAGGCTCATCAAACAAGTGAGTGATTTCATTCATAATGAAGAATAAGCTCTCCACCCTGTTGAAAAGGGTCTGTCCTGTTGCTGGCCCTGTTTCTGCTGATGTGCTTGCTGTCTCTGCAATCTAATTGGCAGCAAAAGTGTTGACTCTCTTGGCATATTTTTCATGTGAGAGTAGCCTTCCTGATGGCTCCGTCAGGCTAGGAAGACCTCTGTTTTGTAATGCCATGAACCTGTCCTGGAACTTATTGATATCTGCCTGCATGTCTTGGCTTCTTCTTTCCAAGGTCTGAACCATGTTTCTTAGTGTCAGGACCCTTTTGATCATTGAAATGGTCTCAGTCCTGTTGGCAATTCCCATTTTGATGAGCTGGGAACTTGTCCTGTAGTTGAGCACATTTATCATTCTGTTGACAATCTCAGGCATGCTGCCTAGAGATGCCCTTGCCCTTTGGATTTCTCTGTGTGCCTTTCCAATGAGCGCCATTTGCTCATGAATGGCCTCAATGTACTCCCACTGGTCTGTGATGGACTGGCCAATATTGGCCCATAGGATCCTTTTGAGTTCAGATGTCACCTTGTCCAGTGTGAGCTCCTTCTCTAGATCATTTATTCTCTTTTTTAGAGCCTTTACCTCTCTTTCTCTTTCAGCCACATTCTTCTTGGACTTGTCATATTTCTCATTGATTTTAGCCAGAGTGTCTTTGGCCTGATTCAACTCTGACATTTGAGACTCCAAGGCTTGAATCTCATTTCTCAGCTTCTGCATGTCAAGGCTTTAAGTGGTAGATGTATGAGGTGTATCTGAACACCTTCTCTCTTGACAGGTTCATAAACTGCTTGTGCATCTTATCTGATATGTATGTGGCATAGTCATAACAAATTGGAGTTTTTCCAGGGGAAAACATAGTCATCATCACCAGTACAGTCTCATCAATATACTCAACTGATTTGTACCCCAAGATGGAACTGATCATATCTGCAAGGTCTACACCCAATTGATTTAGGTAACCAGCAAAAATAGGAGGGTATTGCACAGTGTCAGAGTTGATAAACAATTGGTTCAGCTTTGTGATCTGTGCATCTATCAGCATTCTAGCTCCTTGGTTTATCAGATCCAACAAAGACAAGGGAACCAATTTCTTCTTAGTTTTAAACTGTAGCATCTCTCTAATGGCCTCGGGGGTCATGTAAAATACAATTGAGCCTAAAGGGTCAAGGACAACTCTCTGAGTGGGATCATAGCATACAGCACATAGATGAATTAGGTCAGGGAATTGGTTGACCTGAGGGAGCCTGAAGATTGGGAGGAAGGAATCCCAAATGCCCAATATATCTGTCCCATCCACATGTTTGGCCTTTAGCTGATTTAGCAGGTGGAGGTGGAACTTGCTGTGTGTTAAGGAGTCTTCTGAGATTTGATAATCTAAGTCTGCCAAATCCTGCCACTCCAATTCTCTCTGAGGGGCATTCAAAGGAGCAACATTGAGGGCCACAGGTGCAACTGGAGTCTCCATGGTTACTTAAACTTGGTTTTGTATGTAGACTGATGTTACTTAGACTGGACAACAGAAAAAGAGTATTGCCTGAGTGAAGAGATGAATTGAGTAATCGAGAATGTCAGGGTAAGCTTGCAACAATTGAAATACTGCCCACAGTTACTTGAGAAGGTGAATAGTTGTCTTCGGCAGACCCTTCTTAATATTTAGGTGTAGGTATTGTTAACACCCAGGTTGTTCCCTATGAATCCCAAGGGAATACGGCCGGGGTAACCACTAACCAATCTTTGGATTACAGCTTCTAGCCCAGCTGTAATCAGAGAGGGCTCTCTCTGTTGGGTTTGTCTCTGTTTTATGGAGATTTTAGGCTAGTTATGAAATGAGGGTTTTCTTTGGTTTTTGTTTGGTTGGGGGATGATTTTTGATAGTTTTGAAATGTTATCTACAGGTAAATTAATCCATTGGGAAATGGATTCTGTGGTTTTTGGTTTCTTGAAATCCTGAGTTGGGTGCAGTTGGAATTACAGGGCCTTTATATATTTCGTGAAACAAACTGTAGATTGTGATAATGAAGTGTGAATAACCAGTGAAAAGCAATTAAGAATTTTTCACTAAGCTGGGATGTGAGAAAGGGATGTATTCTTCAGGAGCAAACTTGAATCCCTGAAACAATAGATCACTGTGATGATATAGTGTGAAAGGTAGCAATTAAGAATTACACTTTCATTACCATAACTGAAGAAAACATTTATAATAGCTTAGATTGAGTTCAGGGTAATCTGTGATTAAATCCTGAGACTATTATTTTTCCTTGCTATTAGATATTTAGAACCTGGAAAACATGAATGATATATGAAAGATAACAAACATATAACAGAGAGTAACAAGAAAACTTATTGAGCCATGAAATACGTAGGAATCCTGCAACATTCAGCCATAAACCAGCAAGACATCAAGAGACCCAGAGCTTTGGAAATCCCATCATCCTTTGTATTAATTCTCTGAAGATTTACAATAGAAGAGGAACAGAATAGATATCAAGAGATTTCTTACATCCGATGTCCAACCCCTGCCAACAAATGCAAGGGGGAATATATAGAAGTCTGTTACAAAATATCTCAGGCATTGAGTCATCTGAGAGGGAAAATATCTCAACTAACTCGTTCAGAGATTGCAGATGAAAAGTTATTGCAATCTTTAATGAACTATAAAGGCTCTTAACTCCTGTCAGAACAATATTGACCTTTGGGGCTTACGGAGTCGGTTGAGCACTTTGATATAACTGCTGAATGACATGTGTGTGCAGCTGTAGCTTCCTGTGTCTTCTCGGCCCTGTCACCTATGACTGCTGATGCTGCTGTGGTGGCCGAATACCTGTGCTGAGTTGGCTCAGACTCTTTCTGCATACCTATTGATGTGTCTTTGTCCTTCTGTGTATGAGATTCAAAATATTTTCAAAAGGCAAAATCAAAATTACTTACTTTGGTTTAACAGTAATCATATCAACTCTTCCCATACCTCTGATGAAGGCAATTGATGTTTCAAAATTGACCCCATGGTCTCATCAGCCTCTGTATATTTATAAAAATGAGGGGGCTCATCAAATAAATGTGTAATTTCACTCCTAATAAAAAATAGATTTTCAACTCTGTTAAAGAGGATCTGCCCTGTTACTGGTCCTGCTTCTGTTGATGCACTGGCTGCCTCTGAAATCTAAGTTGCTGCAAAATTGTTTACTCTCTTAGCATATTTCTCATGTGAGAGTAGCTTTCCTGATAGATCCAATGGGCTAGGAAGCCCCCTGTTCTGTAATGCCATAAACCTGTTCTGGAATTTGTTGATATCTGCTTGCATGTCCTGGGTTCTTCTTTCCAGGGTCTGAATCAGGTTTCTTAATGTCAGGACTCTTCTGATTAGTGAGATGGTCTCTGTCCTGTTTCCAATTCCCATTTTTATCAGTTGGGAGCTTGTCGTAGTTTATCACGTCTATCATCCTAGTGGCAATCTCAGGCATACTGCCTAGAGATGCCCTTTCCCTTTGTATCTCTTTGCGTGCTCTTCCAACGAGCGCTATTTGCTCATGTATGGCCTCAATATACTCCCACTGGTCTGTTATAGACTAGCCAATATTTCCCCAGATGACTCTTTTAAGCTCTGATGTAACTTTGTCCAGTGTGAGCTCTTTTTCTAGCTCAGCAATCCTTTTCTTGAGGGCCTTTACCTCCCTCTCTCTCTCAGCCACATTCTATTTTGACTTGTCATATTTTTCATTTATTTTTGCCAGATTGTCCTGGGCTTGGCTCAGCTCAGACATCCGGGACTCCAAGACCTGAATTTCGTTCCTCAGCTTCTGCATGTCCAGGCTTTCAGCCTGCTCTGTTGTTGGTGCTGAGGTGGTTGGTGCTGAAGTGTCTGGGGCTGCTTGCTGCACTTGTTGGCTGGGAGGGGTAGTGTCCTGAGGGGTTTCCTCAAGGTTTATTGTTTCTGGAGGTGGCTGTGAGGTTTGCCCTCCCTCCTTTTGCTCTAATGCTGCTTCTAATGTGGCCTCTGACTCCTGCAGCTTTTCCTGAGTTTGGATGAGATCTTTGTATAGTGTCATCAGTAGAGAAGCTGCATCCTTTTCCTGCCTCTGCTGGGCAACCTCTTCTGTTTGTGGGTGAAGAGTTGCTGGGATTTTTAACTTCTTTTTTAATGCTGTCATATCAGCATCCCTTAGCCTGAGGACTTCTTGCACAGCCGTTACATCTTTAGGATCATGCCCAAACTCTATTATAATCTCTTCCAGGGCTTTGATCCTGTTGTCCTTCGCTTGAGAGGAAGCCCTTTCCAACTCAAGCTGTCCAACAGTATTGCTCAGGTTATTTTGCAGCCTGTAGTTAACCAGGGTCTTGTCAGCCAATGTGGCATAGACCATCGCACCCGTCTGTTTATGGAGCTCTATTTGATCCATTGGGTGGATGTCTTTTGATAGGACCTCCAAATTGGTCCTGATGTAGTCTGCAGCTGATTATGGTTTCTCCACTGTTGGTGTGAAGTGGCTCATGACCATTTTCCCCTCCTGTGCATCAAATGCAGACATGAGCCTTTGTTGGTTTGTAGGAGCCATGTTTAGCAGGTGATTGTAGAGTTGAATCTTTATTGATTCACTCCTTCTCTTGATATCTTTGAACTGCTGCTTAATGCTTGTTTCTCCTCCCTTCCTCTGTCCTGAGGAGCTCACTTCTCCTAACGCTGCCCTGTCTTGCTCCTGTTGGAAGGAGCTGGCTGAGGCTTCCATGCTTGGCATGTCTTCCTCAGAGAAGGGATTAAGTCTTTGCCTCTTCTCTGGTGATGTAGTAAGGGGAGTTTCCCTTTCTCTTTTTCTGCTTAGGTCCTCCCTTTGAGGGGTTTGGAGGACGAAGGAGTCAACCCTTGAATCCTGCCTTGGAGGTGCCATTGGTGTTGTCTGTTGCTGGGTGGCCATTGGGGCCTCTGCTGATTGCTCCCCCTGCACCTGTTGGTCCTTGTGTTGTTGTTCTTGTTGGGGTGGCTCCACTTGACCCTGTTGTGCTTGTGGCCCTTCCATATCTTTCTCCTTGCCCTTGCTCTGAGCCTAGCCTGTGGTTTGTTTTGCCTCTTGAGGTGCTGCAGATGATGAGGCCACTGCTCCTGTTTGAGGCTTTGGCAGAGTCAGTACCTGTGAAGGAGATTCCAAGTCATCCATTTTCAATAAATGCCTTCTGGCCCTTTCAACTAATTCTTCCTGAGTAATTGGTTCTTCTAGTGTGTTCCTTCTCCATTTTGGTTGGTTGGCATGTCTTTCAATATAGGGCATGCTCACATGTTCATAGCTGGAGAGCTTGTATTTCTGCCTTCTTAAGGATATGGACATGTTAGGGTCATAAGGCTTCCAAAGGAAGATTTGTTTTAGGCCAAGGCCTTCTAGTTTCCTGTCAGCCTCTTTCCAGCCTTCGCTTTTGTTTAAGACAAAGTGGCCAAATTGATTTCTTACTTTTAGCTGTGCCTTCTTGCCCTTGCCTGCAAAGTGCACCATATCGGCATTGCCAAATTGCCTGAAATATTCTAAGGCAAATAGTCTCATAGGCACATACTTGGGCAATCTGTATGGGTGCAACTCACACCCATATATTCTTATTACAGTATAGTGTTGGTAAAAGTACCAATCCCCTATGTTGTATGCCTTGGATAGCTGCAGAATCCTCTGCATCTCATCAGTCAGTCTTGGAGGGGGTGAGGTTAAGAATAAAGACATGGCTGGATGGATGAAGAGGTCTATGAACTCATAGTATGTATATGGAGAGTATGTGCTGAGGTGAAACACTGAGGTCCAGTACACCACTGACCTTGGATTGCTTGCTGCATCAGTTCTCTTGATCTCAAAGGAGAATTTCTCATGTTGGTAGTACAAGATGAGGTGGTAAATGTAGGAGGTGTATCTGAACACCTTCTCTCTGGACAAGTTCAAAAACTGCTCATGCATCTTGTCTGAAATGTATGTAGCATAGTCATAACAGATAGGAGTCTTGCCAGGGGAAAACATTGTCATCATTACTAGTACAGTCTCCTCAATAAATTCTAGTGACTTGTACCCCAAAACTGAACTAATCATATATGCAAGGTCTACACACAGTTGATTGAGGTAGCCATCAAAAATGGGAGGGTGCAGCACTGTGTCATAGTTTGTTATGAATAATTGATTTAGCTTCAGGATCTGTGCCTCTGTTAATATCTTGGCTCCTTGGTTGATCAAGTCCAATAGGGACAAGGGGACCAACTTCTTCTGGGTCTTGAACTGCAGCATTTCCCTGATGGCCTCAGGGGTCATGTAGAATACTACTGCACCTGTAGGGTCAAGCACAGCCCTCTGCATGGGGTCATAGCAAATAGCACATAGGTGAATTAGGTCAGGGAACTGGTTGACCTGGGGGAGCTTGAAAATTGGGAGGACGGAATCCCAAATGCCTAGAATCTCTGTCCCATCCTTATGTCTGGCTTTGAGCTCGTTTAATAGATGAATGTGGAACTTGCATTTTGACAAGGAGTCTTCTGAGATTTGGTAGTCTAGGTCTGCCAAATCCTGCCACTCCAGCTCGCTCTGGGGGGCATTTAGGGGAGCAACATTGAGGGCTACTGGTGCCGCTGGAGTCTCCATGTTTGTTTGGATACTGCTTGATAAATAAGAAAAGCACTGCCTGTGAAAGGAAAATTTGAGGAATGCAGGGTAGCAGGGTAAGTCCACAGCAATTGGAATATTGTTTGGCTCCTTGAGAAGGCAAGTTACAGTGTTTAGTAGACCTTTCTTGGTAATTGAAAGCAGGTTATGGATTCCGGTTCACGACTGCGCGAACGGAGAAGGGTTTTTCACTGAAAATGGCAGTCTGAATGGCTCGGCTGGTGTAAGTCGACCGTTAATTTTCCAAGAGGGAGCTAGGTTTAAGTAGTTTTGTGGTGATTTTTAAGCGTTTTCTGTGTTTAAGGTGTTCTTAGCAATTACTGAGAAAAACCAGGTTTCAAAGAGGTTTTTACGGACAAATACCTGGCAGATGGATTGCTTGGGTCGGAACAGCAGTTGGGTACCCACGTTGAAGCTCTGTGGTTGGTTTTGAACCAGTTGGCGAATTCTTCATCGTAAAGCGCATGCAGAGAGTGCAGAAGTGTTTTTGTTAAAAAGTGCAAAAAACACGTAATTTTGGCAAAATATGGCTTTTTTGGCTTATTGGCACACTTTTTAAATGACGTCAGCATGACATCAGTAAGTGGGTCCGGGTTGGATGACGTCATCAAGTGACGTGGCGGCCTAAGACCGGTCCACGGGGGCGGTGAGGTGGTGGCCAGGTGGACGAATGGTGGACAGGGCGCGCAGTCGTGGCGCTGACATAAGAGACAAAAGGATAGTGACATAGGCGGACAAATGGCATCATATCGGCCCCCCTCCTATATGGCAAGGAATCTGTCAGAGGGGGTTCCGATGGACTTTGGGAGCGACGCGTGGATCTGCATGACATCATCGTCTGACAGATATCGGACGATATCTGTCGGACGTCGGGGCCCCTCCGAAACGAGCGTCAACCGTTGGATTTACAGAGCCCGATCTGACGGCTATCGGGACAGGAAACTGCACGGAAGATATGGTCAATGGGCGGGGTTTAAATAATAATTTTCATTGGTAACTGCGCCTGGCGGGACCCTTTGGGTTTTTGACAAATTTCTATAGTTTTCGACGTATTCCTTTGATAAATCAAATATCACCGAAACTTTGGAAAAAGGGGTGAAACCAAGGGTTTTTAACAAAAAAATTTCAAAATCGCGGATTATTTCAAAACTTTAGAAAATGAGGGTTTTTATGAAGTTCTTGCATAAACGCGCAAATTAGCCCCATACTTAGGATAAAGCGGGCTAAGTAGGTTTTAACACATTTTTGTCTTTTGAGTAGGTATAAAGGTGCAAAAGGGGTTTTTCAAGGGTTTTTTGGGCAAAAATGGAGAGTTGGCTAGGCAGATGAGTTCTGATGGAGATAACAGGTTGGGCTTGGGTTTTTGAGTTTAACCAGATGTTAATCCAATTCCCTAGTAGTGAACCATATGGCTATAATGCCAAGGAGGGGGTATTTATACATTGCTTGGGGTTTATACACCATGGTGTTTATAATAGTAGGGAGAGGGTGACATAGGGAGTTAAATAATACAAGTTAGGGGTTAATATGGAGGGAGATGGTGAATGAAGATTGGTATTACTAATTTTTCTTGGAAACCACTTAGTTTAAAGAGTAGATCAAAATGAAAAGAACTTTACACAAGAAATGTGGCTTCTGAAGGCCTATGAGAACCACCAAAAAAAACCTTGAATCTTTCTTACAAACATATCTTGTGAAAGGAGGTTAGTAATGAGTGATAGACAAAGGGAAAATGGGAAGTTAGACATGCTCCATTGTGTTAATTTCCTCGTTTCTGGTTTGCAAATTTCAGCTTGGAAGGAACACCACTTCTGCAACCCTATCTACCCACCCAACTATTTTGCCTAGCATTTTTTGTTTCTTCTTGGAGGGTGCATTTGGACTTGCAGACCCTTGATGTGCCTTTTCTTTACCCTTGGCTTTTTGCTTTGATTTCCTATCTAGCACTACCCTTATTTCTTCGAAGGCCCCAGATTAAGCAATTGGGAACCTTAGTTTCTCTGCCTAACTACTGATCTGCCAAGATTAAACAGTTTGGGCAGATTTCTTGCTCTATTCTACAACAAAAATTGAAAACATGGCATGATCCAGATTAGACTGTTGGGTCATCCATCAAAACTTTAATAGGCATGAAGGCATGTACACACCTTGTCTTTCCTTACAAATATGGGATCTTTGTAGCAGCAAAGGAGAGCATATTTGGCACTTGAATTTGCCAATCATGAAATATGAAACCTATTGGTATAGGTATCCAACACACTTAAATGTTTTCAATACGACCAAGTTAAGAGCACGTGTTTCCTTTTCAAATTCCAAAAGTATAACATGTCTATCTCTATAAACAAACAACACAATCATTACATAAAAATGGGAAGCTTAAAATTAAATTAAAATTAAATTATTATTATTATGATAAATACAACAAATATGGAAAAAATGTTTTCAAACACAACCATAAAAAAAGGTGTTAGTTTGTCAAATACAACTACAAACTTATTAAACCATCCTAGATCCATCTTAACCCGAATCTATCAAGTGCCGAGAGGGATCCAATCTCTCGATGTGCAAACATATTTTTTGGCGCTTGATATATCTAGGTTAAGATGGATCTAGGATGGTTATATAATACTATATAATATATATATTTGTATCTATGTGTCTCTTTATTATTCCCTCTCTCTATCTCACCCCAGAAACATATGCACTCTCTCTACATATCTATCTCTCTCTCCCTCCCTCTTCCTCTTTGGATCTCTCTCTTCCCTCTATCTCTCTCTCCACTGCTTCCTTGTCACTCCCTCTCCCTCTCTACCTTTATCCCTCTATGTCTTTCTTCTTCCTTCCCTCTCTCTCCCCCTCCAACTTCATCTCTCTCTCCTCTCTCTTAGTTCTCTCTCTCCCTTTCTCTCTCACCTCCTTCTATTGCCCCCCATCACTCTATCTCTCTCCCCCCTCCATCTTTGTGCCTCCCTCTCTCTCTTTCCCTTCTCTCCCTATATTTATCCCCACCTATTCTCTCTCTTCCCTCCTCTCTTCGCTCCCTCTCTCTCTATCCATCTATCCCTTGTCACTCCCTCTCTCTGTCCATCTCTATCTTCCTATGCCTTAGTTCTTTCCTCCCTCTCTCCCCTTCCAACTACATCTCTCTCTCCCCCCTCTCTTCTTCTCTCTCCCATCCTCTCTTCTTCTCTCTCTCCCCTCTCTCTCTTCCTACCTCCTTCTCTCCATCTCCCCCCATCACTCTCTCGCTCTCTCTTTTTTTCTCTCTCTCTCTCCACCCTCCATCTTTGTCACTATATCCATCCCCCTCTCTTCCCTTAACTTTGCTTGCTATCATCACTTGGAACCTTAGTTAAGATAGATATATTGTTGTTTCTTATTAATATTTGTATTAGATAAATTTCACATCTTTAAATATAAAAGTATTCTCATTTTTAATTTTATTAAAACCTTAATTTAATTTATATGGGAATAATTTTAGTAGTCGTGAGGATAGAGAGCTTATATATATCTCAAAACTAATTACAACCCTTTTCCTATTACCTTCAAATAAAAAACGTTATAAAATTAAATTAGTTTTAAAATATTTTTATTGTGAAATAGGTTATGGTTTTTGGGCATGTGTATTGATAAGCCATGATATTGGCCCATGAAATTGTAACAAATGCTATTTACAAGTTAATAATATCCATGGTAAAGTGGGGGTGAATAACTATGGTTAAGAATCTTTTCATATTGCTATAAAATATTTAGATTGTGAAATAAGATATGATTTTTTTGGCATGCAGTATTGATAAGCCATGGTATTAGCCCATGCTATTGTAACAAAGTCTATTCACCAGTTCATAATATCAATGAGAAAGCGGAGGTGAATATCCATGAATAAGAATCCTGTCATATTCTTATACAATATTTTGTTTTTGAAATAAGTTATGCTTTTTGGGCATGTGGTATTGATAAGCCATGGTATTGGCCCTTGGTATTGTAACAAAGTCTATTTACAACTTAATAATATCCATGGTAAAGTGAGAATGAATATCCATGGTTAAGAATATTTTCATATTGTTATAAAATATTTTGATTGTGAAACAAGTTATTTTCTTAGAGCATGTGGTATTGATAAGCCACAGTATTGGCCCATGGTATTATAACAAAGCCAAATTTTTACAAGTTAATAATATCCACTGTAAATTGGGGGCTGAATATCCACAGTTAAGAATCTTGGCATATTGTTATAACATATTTTGGTCATGAAATAAGTTATGGTTTTAGGGATTTAGGTATTGATAAGCCATGGTATTGTAAAAAAACCTATTCACAAGTTAATAACAAAATCAAAATATAACAAATTTAATTTTATTATTTTTATTATTAATTGAGCCAACGTTTAGCTTTTCACACTCATCCCCATACTTTTGGATTTTATTAGTATTATCACTGTTATTATTTAACTAATCCCATATTTAGAATTGTTTACATACTTACATTACACCAACACATCTACTCTATAATCTATAAATATTGTATGTATTATTTTTTAGGGAGGAAAATTTTAACATTTTTGAAAAAATTCAGCCTTAATTTTGATGTAACAAAGCCCTCCCAAATGCAATCTTCATTTAGGTTCTAAAACAAGTAGTATATTTTCACTTTTCATAGGGCGAAGGGAAAATGAGTAGCACATTTTCACTTTTCACAGGGTGGGAGGGAAAACGAGATTGAAGAGAGTTGTGAATTAAGGTTTTACCAGACTGATATTGATCCCCACCATTGGATCTTCAGTCCATTAATGGCACCTAGGTATGTTTCATTTCTAACCTCGCAGCATTTCCACCCCACTTTTATTCTTCTTCCAGATAGGGAGGAGTACACACACCTTAGATCTCTGGTTCAAAATTCACTATTTTTTTCATCCTTGCTTTTAATTCTATGCTTTAATCTTTGTGTCGCACTTTGTTACCACTCAAAATTCACTATTGTTTTCATCCTTGCTTTTAAGTTTATGCTTTAATCTATGTTCCGCACTTTGTTACTATTTGCAAGGATGGAATTGGCATTTGATGACTTTGGGAGGCCATTTATCATAATAAAGAAGCAGAGGCATAAGACCCAAATGAGAGGCTTAGATGTTCAAAATGTCTAACATTGTGGTCTCCAGGGCTGCTATGAGAATACTGCACACCTTAGTGGACTCCAATGGAATAAAAATGATGCTCTAGAATCCCTAGTGTGATATCATCATCAGTAAGCTCCTATTCCTTTTATTCATTCTCTATTTGTCGATCAGTGAAACCGCCCTTAAGTTATGAAAATTAGTAGAATTTACTTTAAAACTTGTATGATTCATAACTAAAAATTACATAACTTTTCTATTAAGACTGAAATAAGTCAATACTATGTGATCTACTCGCTCTTTCTCACAAATCCTAAGGCCCACCGAGCTAGATGCACTACATGTGTCGATGTCTACCTACTAAATCTCTTAAAATTGGTGAATGCATTCAAAAGTCGTTTGGAACATTGGACGTCTAATGTGCATTAAGGGCATTTCTACCCCTAGATTTGTATGTGCCATATTCCATCATGTTTGTTCCATTTATAGGTGCATTTCGGTTTTAGTTGAGGGTAGAACTTGACACAATCATTTTGGTTAGATTTTGAGAAATTTCTATTTAAAGTAGTTCTCCTATTTCTTGCATGTCAAACATAGCTACATGGTATTGGGCCATGCATGTAACTTTTGTGCACTTTGAGGATGTGGTACTTCAGTTTACCACCCAAATTCACACAAAAACTAAACACAAATACGCAAATTTACGAAGTAACTAAATTGAATAATTTACACAAAAACTAAACCCAAATTCACACAAATCTACGAAGTAACCGAACTGAATAATTCACAAAAAATTTGAACCCAAATTCACACTAATTTAGGAAGTAACTAAACTGAATTGTTTATGTTTTTTTTTATCAAGTAAGAGTAGGACCTTCCATTGATCTAGAAAAATACATAATGTACAAAGAACAACACCAACTCTATGAAAATTCAAGAGGCAACTGGGCTGGCAAAACCCAAACCTAACTCCAAAAACTGTGAAAAGCCCGAACAAGACTACAAAGGGGCTGTAAACAAAACATCTGCCCAACCTAGTGTGCAGAGAAATCAAGAAATACCCATGAACACTCCGCCTATGGGTTATGGCCCACAAAACCTATTGGAATTGTTCATTTGAGGCTTTAAGCCTTAAGACTTGACCACAACACTTTATCAAGTTTTCATCTTAAAAACCAGGACAATTCATTATATCAGAATACAATGGAATACATGGGAAATCCTGATCAACACCCAAAATGCCAGACTTCAAATATTTTACACCCGTGATTATAAATATCAGCGAGTTTGCACTCCCAGTCCATCAGTGTTCTGCTGCACTCTCCATTCACCGATCTCTGCTCGGCCCAATCTCCGCCATCGATTCCAATTTCCGATCCAATGGCTATCGGTGCATCGCTTAATCCTCCATCGACGTATCACAATTATAAATCCACCGTCCCTTGACCTCTCTCTAATGTGCTTTGTGATTAGATCGTGGCCATTGATCTGGCGCTCGATCCAATGGTTGTCACTAGCCTGATCAGCCAACTTGCACGACAAACCTCAACTGTTGATCTACTCGTACTAGATCCAACGACAATTAGGGATTTTGGGTGGAAAAGTAGCACGAGGATTAACCACCCGAAAAGCGGTTTCCTCTATGCTCCTCGCTGCTACGTGTTGCTTGATGAGTGGCATCAGGTGCTCACCCTTCAATACTGCTTAAGGGTTTGAGGTCGTTTGAAATACCATTTTTACTATTGCGAAACCATTTTCCCCACAAATTTAACTCTGTGCTCTTTCACCATTATTGTCCATTGATCTGAAAGATCTGACAGCTCCCATTCCTTTTTGTCTACGTCATTGATCTTCTGCTTATCGATGGATTTACACTTAAACCCCAGTTTCTCTACCATACACTGTCTTTACATAGAACGCTAGTCATCTCTCTGCTTATTTCTCATGCTTTTAAAGTACTCCCTGTCTTTAGTAACTTTTCTGTGACAATCTTCACACAATCTCCCTGGGGGATTCAACATCTAGTGATATCTTCTATTACTTTTTGAACAGAGTACTCCTTCATTCACCAAACGGCACGCTAACCTGTTGCCTATTCTGTGCATATGAACAAAATTGAGGGTTCTCAGGGCTCTTAGGTGGTATTGTATACATTGATAGACCCGCAATAACCCCCAGTGTTTTGACACTCTTTCTGGTGTTGTGTCATTGCATATTTTCTTGACCAAAGTAATTATCAATTCAAAGTCAGCTTCAATGATAGTATTATGTAAATTTGACTCAATAAAGATTTCTAGGAATTGCTCTAGGGCAATGAGTTCCGCCATATTATTAGTGGCCTTCCCCAAATGACTATGAAAGATGACTTTTATGTATCCATACTCATCTCTCATGACTCCGCCATAACTAGCCACCCCTGGGTTTCCTTTAGAGGCCCCATCTATATTGAATTTGAAAAAACCATGAGGAGGAGGTTGCGAGAATTCCTTATCTATTTTTATATGACTTACAATCTTGCTTATGCCTTGGGGAAAAGGCACATGTAGACCCAAATGTAATAGTATTTGTGCATCCTGGTCTTGAGGTGGGTTCTCTGGGGGTTTCTTTAGAAGGGTTCCTATAGTCTCTTTGAGTTATCTAATGATCTGAGCTATGATGCTCTGGGATGAGCTATTTCTGTTCTTGAAAATCCTATTGTTGCATTCTTTCCAGACATCATAGATTAGAAAGCCTAGAGCCAGAGTCCAAGCTTTGTTGATTTTTTCATTTTCAGAGAAGTTTCTCCTCTAATTCTTCAAAGTGCTAGTGATGTTCAAATTGTCCCGATCCATTTGTCTGAAGATTGAAGCCACCCAATTCCACAAAGTGGAGGTGAATGGGCAGAGGTTGAGTAGATGTTCCATTGTTTCTTCTTGTAATTCACATAACTAGCATCTATATGGACTAGCTACACCTATTTTCTGAAAGTTTTCCTAAGTCAAATTTTTTTTGTGTTGCACCAACCACATGAATAGTTTTATTTTCATCCAGTGCTAGTTTTGCCATAGGTCCTTCCATACCTTATCATGGTTTTGAAAGTCCATCCCTAGGGCCATTCTCTTGGCTTCTTTGAGGTTGAAGTTGCCTTCACTGTTTCTTCCCCATCTCCATTTTTCTGACGAAGTTGATGTCAAAATATTTCTCTATTCCAAGATCATTGCAAGAGTTTCTGCGTGGGCCTTCAAAGGGGTTTCTTCACTATATACCAGGTCCTTCCATATTCTCCATTTGCCCTTGTTCCTAGCCTGATCCAAGAAGTCATTTTCCCTCAGTAAACCCTTGTTGTCTGTGTCATTCTTGAGATTGGCTAGTTCTTCTCTTAGAAAGTTAGGTTCCTGGGGCCAGTTGTCCTCCCAAAACCAAGCTAGGTTTCAATCTCTGATCTCCTAGAAACTATGTTTCTAAACAATGGCTCTATTCTCCCATGCTTTCTTCCAAATGTGGGAGCCTTTGATGAGCCCAGACATTCAAATTTGATCCCTTTCTTGCCAATTATTTGCATACTTATGTTTCCATAGCTTGGCCCAAGGGGTTACCAATTTCTTTAGCCATCTCCACCATAGTTTTCCCCCAAAAATTTTCTTAGGTTTTCAGGGTCATGAAGTCCCAAACCTCCATGTGTTTTAAGGTTTATAGATCTTATCCCATGCTACCAAAGCCCATTTCTTTTTCTCTTCCCCTTTGCCCCAAAGAAAGTCTCTTTGGATATTTATGATGTGTTGCATAACTCCTTTAGGAGTAGTAAGGGCCGAAAAAATGAAGATGGGAATAGTTTGTAGGATAGCTTTTGTTAGCACTAGCCATCCTGCTAAATTCAAAGACCTGCTTGTCCATTTCTAGACTTTTTCCTGGAGTTTATTAGTGACTGGCTCCCAAACTGCCTTGTTTAGAGGCTTGTCCATTAGAGGTATTCCTAGATATTTGGCGGGTAGCTGTTCTCTCTGAGAGCCAAGAATTCTGGTGAGGTTTCTCTAAATAGCAATGTCAGTATTAAAGAAGAAAATATTTGGTTTGGTAAGGTTTACCTCTATACCAGCAACCATAGAAAATTCATTCAGGATTTTCTTGGAAGCTTTAGCTTCCTTGACCGTGGGTGTACCCTACAACATAGTGTCATCCACAAATTGTTAATGAGTCAAGGCATCCCCATTTAGGGTGAGTTTGAGACCTTGGATTTTTCCTTCTTCTTTGGCTGATTTTGATTGCATTGCCTAAAACTTCCATCATGAGAATAAAGAGGAAGGGGGAGAGCAGATCTCCTTGTCTGAGGCCTCTCGAAGGCCTAGAGGTTTTGGATGGTGAGCCATTAAGCAAAATTGAAAAACTAGCTGTGGTGACAAGGGCCATTACTCATCTTATCCAGTTATGGTCAAAGCCATATGCTTTTAGTACTTCCCTTATGTATGCCCAGCATAGCTTATCATAAGCTTTCATTAGGTCAAGTTGTATGATCATACCTTCTTTCTTATTGCTCTTGAGATAATGAACCACCTTGTGAGCTTGAATGATGTTATTTAGAATTTTCCTTCCTTCCACATATCCAGTTTGCTCCTCAGACACACGAGTTGGAAGAAGGGGCTTGAGCCTGTTTGCAATTACATTGGATATAATTTTGTACACCACATTGCATAATGCTATGGGTGTAAATCTATCTGGTGTCATAGATTTTTCCTACTTTGGAATAAAAGTTATGAAAGAGGCATTAAGTGCCTTCCGAACAGTTTTGTTTTTCCTTGAGTCCTCCACATAAAGGATATCTTGTTTGACTATTTCCAAACATGCTTTGAAGAATTCTACATTGAACCCATCCAGGCCTGGAGCTTTCCCATTTTGCATCTCTTTGATGACTTCGCTGACCTCCTCTTCAGTCACTGGCCTGTTAAGATTGTAATTGTCTTCTCTTGTTACAAGCTGAGAAATGTGATTTGTGAATTTGTTGATATATTGTGATCTATCTACGAGAGGCTCCTCTGCCATGCTTTGGAAATGTTGTACTAGAGAAGATTCTATTTCTTTGTGGGTGCTAAGCTATTTTCCTTGAGTATCTATGTGTTTTGAAATCTTGTTACGAGACCTGTGATCCATGGTTGACTTGTGAAAAAACTTTGTGTTTCGTTCTCCTTCCTTTACCCATTACACTCTCGATTTCTGTCTCCAAAAGATCTCTTCTTGCTTGCATTTGTCTTCCCATTCCTGTTGAAAACAGTCCGCTTGTATTTTCCTTTCCTCAGTAAAGCCATCTGTAATGAGGACCTGGTTAATTCCCTGTAGTTTATGTTCAACTTCTCTTTTGGCTTTGAAGATATTGCCAAACTCATTTTTGTTCCACTCTTTAAGCCTGAGTTTGATGTGTTTCAGTCTATGATGCAGAAATAACATATTAGTTGCATGAACGAGCATATCTTCTGCCCACCATTTTCCAATATTGCTGATGAAGTCAGGGTGGGTGAGCCAAATATTTTCAAACCTAAAAGATCTATTTCTCGGAGTGCCTATAAAAGAAGCTTCAAATTGGACAGACCAATGATCCGAGCCTCCAAAGGGGAGGATTAAAGTAGACAAGTCAAGGCCTATGAGAATGATGTCCTCAAAGATTATGAATCTATCTAGTTTAGGGGCAACTTAAGAAGTCCCTCCCCGCTTATTATTCTAGGTGAAGGTACCATTTTTTGTCTTCATTTCCACTAGCCTCATATCGTTTAGGAAGTTCTGAGAGGCTATGGAGTTTATGCCTAGTTTTCTGGTCCCACCTTTTTTCTGAAAGAGATCTAATCATATTAAAGTCCCCTCCTAGAATCCAGGGCATAACAAGATACCTTTCTCTTAGCTCCTCCAGTGATCTAAGAAGCCTGAGTTTGTCTTCAAGTTTTTGAGGACCATGGAAATTTGTGATCAAATAGACTTCCTTATATCCCAAAGGTTGGATCACCATCATAGGTAGTTCCTAGATGCTTCAGCATCTAGGATTCCAAGTTTCTGGGGTTCCAAAGTGTGAGAATCCCTCCTGCTGTGTTCTCTGATTTAACTTCTAGATATTCATAGCTGATGAGCCATTTGCTATTTATCTCTCTTATTTTATCTATTGAACATTTTGTTTCCTGGATAAACACCGTATCTGGTTTTTCCTCTTTTATTCTATTACTAAGATTTCTTTTTTTCCTTTTGCTTCCTAGACCCCTAATATTCCATGTTGGAAGCTTCATTAAGAAATGTTTGTAAATGAATAACTATTAAGGTCTTTCATATTACCTGAGTTGATCATGAGTTTCCCACACTCTATCAGCAGCTCATTCTGTGTTTTCCTTCCTCTTTTCTTGCCTAGGTTCTTGAGAGCGTGTCCCAATGTTTCCTCCTTTGTTTTTACCCTCTGTTTTCCTAGATATCATGGTTTCTTTTGACTCCAGAACCATTTGGTTGAGATATCCAAAGGAAGAGCTATTGTACTCTGTCAAAATCCTCTTGTGGTAAAGAATCAACCGCTTTGGTGGTTCCCTGCTCCAGGAACTTTTCTAGATCGAGATTCTCCCTTTCAAGAATTTCCTGTAGATCATGGTCCTACATTACAAACTCCCTTGGTGTCATCATGGTCCCTGTCAAGTTCCATAGTTCTTGGCAGACCCTTCTTTAGTTTTTTGCTTTCAAGTATATCCTCCATGTTGTCATCTTTTTCCTTCTTTGCAGCACTATCCTCTAGTACCTTGTTCATTCCATTGTTCCCATCTTCTTCTTCTAATATTTTGAATCTATTATGACTTGGTTGCTTCTCCTCATTGATTTTCTTTTGGTTCTTTTTCTCTCCTTTCCCTCTACCTCCCACCTTAGTAAAGCCTTCAGTGTCTTTGTTTCTGTTGGTTTTAATCTTGCTCTACATTTTGTTTAATATGCAGTCTCTAAATAGGTTCTCATGTTGATGACATTTGCGACATCTGAATGGGACATGTTCATAGTCCACTGCCTACACCCATTCTTCATCATATAGTTCTAGAATTATTTCGTCTGGAAGTGCTCTAGATAGGTCCATTTCTACGCATATTCAGGAAAAGGAGTGTGTTTTCCTCGCAGAGTCGCATTTGATATTTTTAAAAAATGACCTAGTTTATTTCCTATGGATTTTAAGGATTCTTGCAGCCAATAATATAAAGGTATGGAGTAGAGTCTTATCCATACCAACACTGATGTGAATGTCTCTCATTCCGGGACAAAATTCATCACCCATGGTCGCATGTAGAGTCTTGCAACAACATAAAAATATGGTCCTCCTTCAAACACTCTGTCTTTGCCCTCTAGGTTTGTGAACACTATTGTGAAGAAACCCTTGGACCCAAGGTGAAGATTTTTTTCTCCCTTAGGTTTCTAGCGGTTCGTTATCCATTCATGCAAAGCCTTCTCTATTGGCCATATCCCCATAAATTTTCATATTACTGCATACGCCGCCATATGATCCCTATGCACCTGTAGCGCTGGATCACTTAATACAACCCAGGGTGTGATGGCTGATCTAGGTTTATAGAACTCTGTCATATTCTTGTGCTCAGCTCTCTGACTACCTCCTCCTATTCTCTTCTCTCTTCTTCCTTCCTCATGACTTACTTCCTATTTCTGTGATCTCATGTTTTTATGTTTTTCTATGTTGATACTCCCAGTTTTTTCCTCCATTGGTTTCTTGAAGTGGTTTGAAACTGCATGACTGTAGGAGGGAGTAGAAATCCCCCTCCTCGCCCCTCCATGGTAACCAGCACTGATGCCCTATTGCAAACCCTAGTTCAGCTCGCTTACCCCACAGTCCAAAATCTAATGTAGCATAACCACATGTCGGCTAATCCACTGAATTGTTTCTGTTATTAACTATTTACTGTTGAATTGTTTATGTTATTAATTATTTACTATTGTCAGGGATGAAATTATAGATTTATGCAACCTAAATGCACACAACCATTCCATTATTCACGAATCCATAAATCAAAAATGCAGCTAACACAAGCACTTACAGAGGCAACCTAAAAATTAATCAGCCATGAAATGAACCATGAAAATTTAATAATAATTCAATACAATTCATATTTACATTTAGGAATACTTATCTGTCTCGAATTGTTCAACAATTAGTTGCAAAAGAGGGAAGTAATATCACAACCATATAATTGAATATTAATCACAGTTCATATCTTACTCGATCACTTGCTTCATCATTGACATTATCACTATTTCACTTGATCACATGATCCATTCTTAGTAAGATATTTGTTTGACAATGGACCACACATAATGGTATGCAGGCGTATTGTCTTACTATCCATAAGAATCCCTAAAATATAATCTCTTCTTGAATATAAATGAAGGCCTTTACTATATTGTAGCTAAGTTGTTGCTAAATTGAAGATTAATTTTTGCAAAGAATAGTGAGTAATTTCACTTCCTTTTTTTTTTGTAAATCTTCCTTCCAGACCTGTAGTTGTTCCTAGATGATAGGTATAGACAAAAAAACATGATGCACTTCTTGTATTCACATTATTGTTTTTCAAGTCTATGCTTCGAACAATACATAATAGCTCTTTTGATGATACAAAAAAAAAACACTTAATACTTGGTGAATAATCTAAATAAGTGCCTTGGTGTTGCTATGCACAAACTTATGGACAAGAACAAGAAAGTGAAAGAGATGTAAAATTGGTTAGACCATAGATTTTCTACTGATCACTAAATCCATAACTAATGATCCCACAGTGTTAGTAGATAATATTTCCTTCAAATAATGATTCCCATATGTCTCGGGTTATTTTTGTTTTATTCCACCTTCCTTGGAGCTGATTTATTATGTGGAAAATTTTTTCTGATGAAGGGTGCTAAATTAACAAACCAACTTCATAGGGCTCCAATTGAATTTCTTATGACCAGTTTCTAATTTCTAGTCTTTAAGCTCTCTCGCAATGGTATATATATATTGATGGGCGTTTCCGGACTATCTATATAAACAACTGATCTTTCACTAGATAGACAATGGAGTTAGCAGCCTGAAGTTTTCTATCACATTTTTATTTCAAAAGAGATTCCTCAAGTTCTTCTCTGAAGGTTCCTCTTAGGCTTCCTTTTTTCCCTTCATGTTCACTTCCATCATTTACTTTGGATATAATGTTTCTCAGCTAGGATGTTTCAATGCTTTTAGTGTTGTAGTAATTGTTCTAAACATTTCTGTAATGTTTGCATTTATTCGATATATGCTTCTCCAATTCACATCCACTCCTCCACATACCATGTTTTTTCTCTATTCGCAAATGGCTTTTGGACATCATATTTCCAGTTCTCATCCTGGAGCTGCTTCTCTCCCCTGAATCTCCTTTGATAGATTTGCAACAAAGGAGGGAGAAAAAAAGCTTCTTTGTTGGATTTGCCTCACTACAGGTTTTTCTTGCTTTAATACCAATTGATGGGTGATGGAAAACAAAAGCGTGTAGATAATAAATAAAATTTACTACCCATATCAGTGGATGGTGTCAATCACAAACAATGTATTTCACTAAACAAAGGCCAAGAAATTCCACATAATGATTTTATCATTAAACTTGTATTATAACAATCAAGTAGATTAGTGAAATAATAGTGATGGTACTCAATTACATTCACTTTGCAACAGAAATTGACCCTCATGCACGGGATTGAGAAAGGATAAATAAAAATAAATACGATGTTTCTCAGAGAACAATGGGTTGCACGGTTTCTTGTTTAGGCAGAGATTCCATGCTAGCTCTCTTTCTATGAGTTTACCCTTCTTGTTGCTCAGTGTTTATTCCTTAACAATATCCTTCATTATCAGTGGAGAGATCTTCCTGAATTGCCCAGTGATATGCCTCAACTGATCCGAGGATCTTATTTCCCATTGATTGTGCTCAATTGCAATTGTGGAGAATAAAGAAGCCCTCTATAGTAACATCATCAGACGTGAGTACCAAATACATGACATTTCCATTCTCCAACATATCTTTGAAAGCAATTTCCCCTTCTACCAAAGCTATAATTTGGCTCTGATTCAAAGATATGCTGAGGGAATAACCAGCATCCAACTTTTTCTTTCCTAGCCTTGTATTTGCCATGGCAATGGCCTTGTTGAACTAACCACAGTATCTCTGAGTGGTTTTACACTAGTTGTACAAAGAGGGCTCTAAGGTCTTCCTGGCTTCCAAGGACTAAACAAAGTCTGCCACAATGTAATGCTAAGAAGGGTTGAATTTTACATACCAAATCAGACGAACATCCACAGTAGGACTACTGGTTAGCAAGGGACCATTGTGATAAGTTAAAACAAGGGGCTACTATTCAACCAATATGGAGGAACACAGATCAATCAAAAGAAGCAAACATACAATAAAATTAAACCCTCCCATTACCAAAATAAGAGAAACCCTAAAAACCCTAGTGATGTTAGGTTTTGCTTAACAGACAAGAAATGCCTAAATTTTTTTCTCCCTCCTTTATTAGATTTTCCTCACTGTAGGTTATTCCTACTTTAATACTAATCGATGGGTGCTAGAAAATGCAAAACCTACACAAATGCATATTAATCTGCTGTAGGTAGATATGAAATAAAATTTACTACCCATATCAGTGGATGGTGTCAATCACAATCAATGTACATCACTAAATAGAAGCCAAACAATTCCACTTGAGGATTTTATCATTGAAATTTTATTATAACATTCAAGTAAATTGGTGAAATAAAAGTGATTCTACTCAATTACATTCACTCTACAACATAAATTGATCCTCATGCACGAGATTAAGAAAGGATGAGTAAAAATGAATACTCTATTTATCACACAACAATGGGTTGCACGGTTTCTTGTTTAGGCACAGATTCCATGCCTCAGTGATTATTCCTTAACAATCTCCTTCACTTTCAGTGGAGTGTTCTTCCTCAATTGCCTGGTGATATGCCTCAACTATTCCAAGGATCTTCCTTCCCAATTATAGTGCTAAATTGCATTTGTGGAAGTCGGTGCCTTCTTCTTGAGAGAGTCTGTTGCTTCTCTTAACTTGTTTTCCTCAATGAATTCTTCCACTTTAGCCTAGTGATTTCTAGTCTATGTTAAAATTTCTTTGTCAGTGATCTCCTCCTTTGCAATGAATGTCTTAATTATTGATTGAGTTGATTTTTGTTTCATAATTCAGCAAGATGTTTCTGGAAACAACAAGATCCGTGATGCCATGCCATCACACCTTGTTGTATTTCTATTAATTCAGTATCTTTTTGTTTTTTTCTAATTTATCTAGTAGCAGTAATCCGTCATCTCAACTCCTCTTGTTTTTATTGTGGTTCCAGTGTAATGGGTGAATAAACTAAGTACATTGTAGCTTGCCTTTCCTGCAAGCTATTTTTAGAAATGTCATGTTTAAAGTGTGAGTCGGTGAAACTAAGAGTGATCTCCTATGGGATCATGTAAGTCTCACAAGCACAAATTGATGACTAAACATGAACGAGATGATGGAATTTAAACACATTTTTGGTGATGCAAGAACAATAATGGACTAGGGATGCTCCTGAATCACTCATTCCAATGTCCAACAAATAGCCTTTGTTTGAAAATATATGTTGAATTTACAATTTATTTATCACGTGGCACGATTTGGTGCAGTTATAACAGATTGAGTAGACAAGTAGATGAATAGATTCAATAGAGAAGTGGATCCAAGCCTAAGATTCCAATAGTAGTTTTCTTGATTTCAATGATAGGAATTGGATTTGCAACATGCCCTTTATGTTTTTAACTTCTTTCAACTTTTCCATTTGACAACATGTTTATGCCCTTGTTTGAATGCTAGAATTTAGTTATTTTCCCAATAACTATTTGCAGTAGTTTATGTTCTATTTGTAGCAATAATCTTTATTTATCAGGGTTCTTTGAATTTATAGGTTCATGTTTAATGACATATACATTTGAGTTCCCTTGGGTCTAGTTCATTTTACTTCATCCTTTTATTCTATCAACCATTGTGTTTGTTGGTGATTTACAATTTGGTGATATCAGTTTCTAGCTACAACACCTTGTTGGATTTCTTAAAGATATTTCCTTGTCTTTATCTTACTATCTTTCTTGCAAAGCATGATTATTTATTTTCATACGTAGGGTTTAATTTTAAGCAGTTGGTTTTGCATTTGAAGGACAATTTTATTATATGATTTGGTTCTGTTTGGCATGTATATCAACCTTAAGAAGAAGAAGTGATGGGATTTATTGATGCCTATGTAAATATAGTTTCCTTAGATTGTAATGAGATTGGTGATGTTGATCTTTTATTATTGTGTGATCGCTATGATTCAACATACATACATATTGTGTTGGCCTTGGAAGGGCTATCCCTGAAGGAGATTGGTATTGTCAAGGCTATCAAACATCTATGCCTGGACAGTCTAGCACACATAATGAAGATGTTGAGGATTTTGTTCTTGATTTTCACAATGGGGATGAAGCTTAAGAATCAGATGATTTGTGGAAGATGCTCCAGTTAGGATGGTTGTAAAAAGAATAAACTTAGAGCTCAATTTATCACCACCTTCTTCTTCTTCTGCTCGTCTCGCAGAGACAAGGCCAACTCATGTAATAACAATTCACAAAAGGATTTTGCAACGAAGCACTCCAAATCCATCTCCTATATTTCCAGATGCAACAAGGGCTTCACTTAGGCAAACTAAATTATCTTGGTCTACATCCCAAGTATCCATTGTATGGACAAAAACTCTCTTAGGTTAGCACATACTTCAGGAGTCTGTAGAGGCTTTACATGACAATTGGTCTGCACCAGGAAGAGGCTTTTAGCAGTTTTCACCTAGCTCTTCCCTTGACAAATTTGGGGCCAAAGATGGCACTGATGCAATTGTACAACCCACACCCAATAGCAGGTCGCTTCTCTTTCATGGATTAGCTCAGAGAAGTAATTTAGCCCCTGTTTTAGAGATGGAAAATTATACAATTAAATCTGATGTTGATCATGCATGGGCAATGATGTAACATACTCTAGCATCAAGAGAAGATAATATAGGTCCAGCTGATTCTCATAAAGATGGAAGACATAGGCAGGGATCATCTTCTGGTCATAAAAAATGATTTATAAGAATTGATGGGGAATGCAAGGTCAATTGTTGTGAGCGGAAGCATCTTAACTGTTCATGTACGATCAAGAACTAGATATAGTCAAGATAGACACATTCCTACAACTACTAACTATTTGGAAAATCCAGAAAGGATAACAGAGGAGATCTCATGTAGATATGTTTGAAATAATAGGCTGCTATCACCTAGTATATCTAGTGAGATATTGGGTATAAGATTATTTGAAAGAAGTAACAATTTACATCATCAACTAAACAATGGTAGTTCGTTTAGTAAACCTCATGAAAATGGAGTCTGCAAAGTTGAAGGTGCAAAGGAGAAGGTGATCTCCATGGTAAAATCTCACATGAAGCACACACACACAATGGAACATAGGTAAAATCATATGTATTTTTCCTTCTTTTATGGCTTGTCTCTATAGAGTTGATTTTACTGGGTGTACACTACATGCATCTCAAAATTTCTCTTTAGGAAATTCCATTTTTATTCTTTCCATGAAAAACTCTCTAGGGAAGCCCAATGGATGTTTCCCCGCATTCATGGATGGCATCCCTAGTAAACCCATTGGCACTAACTAATGCACCTCACCCAAGGGATTTCGAACAGAGCACCTGCCAACGTAGAACTATCCAAATACCCAGTAAAATTAATGAAATTTACTTGGGCTAACCCCTTGGGCTCAATAAATCATAATAAACTACACTATTTTCCATATTAACATATTGATCATGTTTAACATTTTGTTAGAGTAACCATAACAATCCAAGCTTGTTCCTATTTTTATTTTGGTTTTTAATTCCTTTTTTGGTGTGGTGACAACTTTATATGACCATATATATGTTTATTTTTTACAGAGTATATGTTGAAAAGTAGATTCTCTCTTACATTCTACCTTCACTGTTATGTATTGATGGAGTTCAGTTTCAT